>CAJHNH020000659.1:94843-194843 GCA_905116865.2 Candidula unifasciata
CAAAAATCGCATAAATCACAGCAGACGCCAACAGTTCTGTGGTAACAGGCCAGTCGCTATTTTGGAATCTGCAGCTCACAACACAAACCACTTTGAACACAGTAAATGTTGAATGTTGATTAGGAATCGACAGCACTCGGGACACCCCCATAAGCGCTCTGTCTCCATCTTTAGCAGCAAGCGAAGTGTTCCAATTCCGATGGCTCCAGTAATTGTCTAACTGAATATCTGTCTCGCCTTTCCCCTGTTGAGCACTCGTCAGATTCCCTGGTAACTCCTCGAAGCGCCACTCTCCCCGGACCGTAGTGATCCATCGGCCAGTCTATCTGCCTGCTCATTTCCTAACACACCGACATACCCAGGAGAAAATATCCAAAGGATGCTAACTGCTTGAGACCCCTGAAGTGATTCTTGCCACTCTGCACGGCACATGCTTGCTTCCACGTTTCTTAACATGCTCTGCGAGTCAGTTACAATCCTTGCATGTGCCTACAGCTGATTCTCAAACCAGCGGAAGACAGAAGTAACTGCTTCCACCTCCATTCTCAAACTAGAAGTTATGATATCATATGTCAGGCTTTGCTGCACAAGGCAACGTCCATTCGCTTTTGCTACGAACCCCTATGCACTTTGTCTGCCCCTCAACACAGAGACATCTGTAGAGATAATTTGGACACAGTGGTAAAACATTGCAAATTAAAACAGTAGCACACAGTGTCGCGCCATACACTCACCTCAGAATCAGGGCGACGAAACTATACCGTCTCAGCCTACATGTAAGCGAATAACATACTCGCGCATTAAATGTACTAGCTGTCAGAAGTTTCAACACAGTCTGCTAAAAATACTGCATCTCATCGTTGACGGAAGCAGTTAAATAACAAATCGGCAGTTGCACGCGCAATATTGCATAAGGCACTAAAAGTTATATGGCAAAGGGTCACCCTCCTTTCTTTTTTTTCTTTTTTTCAGTGTTCCACAATGCAAAACCTGCTTGACACAGTCTGAAAGCACTACAAACGAAATTCACAGTTCCCAGTTTCACGCCATGGGGGCCAAAGCAATGAAAAATGTCTCTTTCTTGCGTTTCTCTGAGTCTCTTTATAAACATTGAATCACTTTTTTTTTTCAGCTTTGCGTAGAATCTATGTATTTTTCTAAAACCAATCGCACCTCTGACACCTATGTGAATTTTTCGCTTTCACAATCAATAAATTATATCGCCGTGTGGGTTCCAAGGCCCTGTTATAGGTGGGAAAAAAATAGACTAACCACATCGCCAACCGAGTGTCGAATTATTCTATAAAATATAGGTCTAGCCCTATATGCCCAGTACGAATGAAGGCGTGGAAAAGGGTCCTTTACTTTATAACTTGTGCTTCTAGAAAAGTTATCTTTTATAACTATGTCCCCTCATTGTAAATTGAACAAAATGGGTGCTGACGTCTGATCCAATTCATCAAACAAATTTTTTTTTAAAGAACTTTCTTATCAAAATAACAGATCAAGCAGATTTAATCTAGAGACAAAAAGAGTTAAAGTAACAGAAAAATTTACTCATTTAGGTGGTAATTTTAAGTAGTCGAAGAAATAAAAAGGAACAAATTATTACACGTATTGGTAAGGCATAAGCATTTTTTAAAAGCCTGAATAAAATATTGAAATCTCTAAATTACATAAGTTGTCCCCATGTGCGATGTAATGTTTCTGTTTCCATTTTTGAAGCCCTACCCTGGCTTTTGCAGGGGGCCCTAAATATAGCCGGGCCATAAATTATGGCCTAACGGCTGAACGGGGTTTCTGGGACCTCTCCACGTGTGATCCTCATCCGGATGGTGGCACTTTGTGTCACTGTGTGTTTATCGCTGTGTGTGATGTCCTGGTAAGGTATAACTTACATACATGGGAACTCTAAATTGTGTAGTTTTAAAATCAACTTACGTATTTTCAATTCTAATAGTATGTCCTTTTTAGCAATTGTCAGTAAAAGTTGGAGAAACAATAAAACATGGAACGAAAGCTAAATGCTTTTGAAAGCAAATGACTGAGGAAAATGTTGATCATAAATAGAATTAATATAAGAGGGGTGAAAGAATGTTTAAAGTCTGAGGTTTGAACAACAGATCAACATCATGGCACGAGGGTAGTGACCCATAAGTGCTCCGTTCTTCTTCTAACGCAAGCCTTAGTCCAGAGTTGTTTAGCACAGTGAACTGGCTCCGTGGCACCAGCGAGGATCCTGCATTATTTTTGGTCAGATTTTAACTACAAATTTTGCCCGGGCAGCGCCGTTAGGCTTCTCTTTTTGATTATCTGAGGAAGATATTTAACGTGCGCAGCAATACACACAGACGTCTGATCTAGCTACCAGAGACCAGGGGAAATTACTAGAAGTCCACGTGAACAGAAAAAATCCAAGCCTTCACCAGGCCCGGAACCCGGGACCTCTAGCACTCGAGGCGGTCAGCATACCTCAAGACAACGCAGCCCCCGGGTGAAGGAATAAGAGAGATGTCAGGGCAACCAGTAGTATCTACAGTTATGAGGCAAAAAAGATGGACACACCATGAAAACGAGGCAAGCAGAGAATCGTCAAACAGTCACTGCAATAGGAAATTAAGATATTCGAGATATTTTAGAAATAACAATTGAAAAACAACGCTTTGAGACAAACAGAGGAATTGAAATATTTGGGAGCAATTTTCACATCAGACTGAAAATTGGACAGAGAAAAAAGCTCGAGATGTGCCAAAGCTAATTAAGTAATTGGGCAACTATCTCGCCTGTTGACACACAAGTAGATGCCCAGGAGTACTAAAGTGAATCTTATCCAAACAATTTTTTGGGGGGCCAACATTATGCTGTTGGTGCCAAACGTGGAAACTTACATTCTCCAATGAACGTTTGTAAGATTGTGACAACTGAGATGAAATGCCTTAGAAGAGCTGCAGGAGTTTCAAGGAAAGACAGAATACGAAATCACGAAATCAGACGAATGCTGGTACTAAAGCCAGTCTTACAAGTCATTAAAGAACAACAAATGAAGTAGTTTGGACATCTATCAAGAATGCCCTATCTGCCACAGCGTAACTACACTAAAACGTTACAACCGGTATAGAGCGAGTGGAAGACCTCGGAAAATATGGAGTGATGACATTGAGAACCGCCTTACAGAAATGAACATGTGTCTTAATAGTGCTTTTGACAGAGCTCATCAACTAATGTTACATCTCTCCCCGACACTTCGCTGAGGTAGAAGGTGGAATAAGAAGAAGAGAAAGAAGAAGAAGAAGACGAAGAAGAAGACGAAGAAGAAGAAGAAGAAGAAGAAGAAGAAGAAGAAGAAGAAGAAGAAGAAGAAGAAGAAGAAGAAGAAGAAGAAGAAGAAGAAGAAGAAGAAGAAGAAGAAGAAGAAGAAGAAGAAGAAGAAGAAGAAGAAGAAGAAGAGAAGAAGAAGAAGAAGAAGAAGAAGAAGAAGAAGAAGAAGAAGAAGAAGAAGAAGAAGAAGAAGAAGATGATGATGAAGAAACCGTCAACGAACGTTGATGAGAGCGGCTCAAAACAATGGCCTGGATGCCATTTATGATATAGAGGGAATCACAGATAGAAGGGAATGGGTTGAGTTGAAATGAGTCAAGCATTTATATCACAGCATTTGGGGCATTCCCATGCGTGTTCAGTTCTCATCTTCAGCAGTCAGCACATAGTTCCAATACTGATGGTACTGGTCACAATCTGGTTATATGTCCGTCTTACCCTTCCTCCGAGTGTAGTGAGCCGGCCAGACCGTCTGGTTACACCCAGGTGCCTCATTCTCTTCAGGCCATAATAATCTTGTTTCTCTACTGGATTATTATTCCGTTGCGCGTTCCCAAAGGGCCTTTTCTACATCTGCCTTGTCATGCATCAAATCACCACCCTGTGGTGCAGATCCATCCAATCTCTCTGTCTGTTCATTACCCATTACGTTGGCATACCCTGGATAAAAGATTAAATGTATGCTCACTACCCGTGACCTACTCAGTGAAGCTTGCCACTCTGCTCGAAGCAGAGACCCTCTAGTTACACCCAGGTGCCCCATTCTCGCCAGGCCAAAATAATCTTGTTTCTCTACTGATTCCGTTCTTGTTCCCAACGGGAAAAGATGAACAGCCTATCAGCTCTGTGTGACGTGCAATGACACAACAGGGCAATAATTGAAAGAGTTATAATATTCTGGTGTCCAAACTAACAAATTTAGGACTGACTCAACTTTGGGCACGCCAAATATTGACAGTACACTCCACACATCCATCGGATAACTGTTTTGCTAGAGGCACATGTTAACCAGTCAGCCTCGTGTGAATACCATGTGTCAATTACTTTACCTCACAGAGCAGTTGAAAACAACCATTCACGACTTGGATGTGAGTGCAGAATTGCTTGTTACACAGATTTCAGGGGAGCTTTCATATTTAACGAAGTTATATTTTGCCTCGTTACAGAAACTACTTTTTTTTTTTTATCAACTTGGGTGAACTATGCCAGCAGTTTCTGTTAGCGATCTATTTTTGCAATGATGGCTTTAGCATATGTTTCATCGTGTGTGCGTTGTGACATTTTTGCAATCAGTACTTGATTTCTATTTTTTTTTTTTATAAGACATTAAGTAAAGGTAATATCGTGTGTTTAAATCTTGTTGCTTTATTTCAGTGTTTTTCAGTCTGTATAACAAGTCAGTCTTGATAATCAACAAGTCAGACAGAACTACAGGAAATGATAGACATTTTGGTGGTAGAAAGTGGAAGAATGGGCCTTAGTTTGAAATAAATGAGTGACGTAATAAATGGTAGTATCAAAGGATTTAATTATTCCCAAATGTGTAATAACAGTTAATGGTGTTATTTTGAGATAAGTACAGAAATTTAAGTATCTGTGCACATGGATAACACCATATGAAATATATCTCTGTTACTCATGGTTAGAAAAATAATTCTTGCTCGCTACATATGTCAGGTTTTAACATATGGCTGTGAGTCCTGGACAATCGGTAGAAAGGCCAAACAATTTCTTGAGGCCACAAAGAAGTGGTTTTACAGAAGAATGCTTAGAATACCTTGGACAATCAAAAAGAGCAACGAAGAGGTTTTGAAAGAGGCGGGAGCCCGAAGACAACTAATCCCAAATCATCAGAATGAGACAGTCATCATTTTTCAGTCATGTTATGAGAAATGGGAAAACTGAACATGTTGTGATCAATGGAAAGATCTGTGGAAGGAGGAATAGAGGAAGACAACAATAGAAAATTCTTTACAGTCTTGTTGTATAGCATGGAGATGTGTCAGCACACAAACAGATACATGCTGCAGAAGATTGCAGATGGTGGTGAGGCATGATTGCCCACGCCAGTCGGCAAGGCACCTAATGATGACGAGGATAACAAATCATTTGGAAAAGGAAGGGGGGGGGCATAAATGAAGTGCTTTAGCTGTGGTTTGGTGGACCAAGACCCTTCTCTGGTATATGTGTATGTGAGGTCCCTTTTCCACGCCTTTAGGCACGCTGGGAACATAGGGCTAGGCATATACATTTTTATATACCAATCGGTACTTGGTAGGTAATGGGGTCAGCATCACGCAGGCCGTCTTTACTTCCCGGGACTGCACCTTTACCCACTCAAGGCTGGGTCGACCTGGGAGTCAAGGTCATTCTTGAAAGGGGAAAATGTCCGGCTCCGTCAGGACGCAAACCCACGACCTTCCGATCCGCAGGCGGGCGTCTAGCCGCCAATGCCACGGCTACTCACACATGTGTATGTAACCCAGGCAAATTATATCAACTATTTTAGTTTCAAACCTGCACTATTAAACAGTAATATCTTCTTCTTCTTCATTTCTAGTCCCGTCTGCCTTCAGTGTCAGGTTGCGAAGAAGCACCTGGTGCGGGCTTCAGTATGTACCTAGTAGATGCCAGTACTTACGGCCTCGGATATGTTATGTATCCATGGCTTGCGTGGTCGACCGCTGGTTCTACTTCCGTTGCATCTAACTGATGTTATGATAGTCTTGAAACATGTCCAAACCATTTAATCTGTTGTTTCTTTGTGATGGTTTAGAACTGGCTCCATCCCAGCCGGTTTTTCATGACCATATTCCGTATTATTGTTTTTTAAACGATTAAATAATAATTTTATGAGTGTAGCTGTCAATCAGTGATAAATTATTCGCAGTACCAACTCATCTGCAAACAGATGAAAGCATTCATGTATAATAATGCGTAAAGTGCTGGCATATTCTGTCACAATTTTTACATTCCAATGTTGATGACACATTATCCGCCTCCCCCTTACAAAAATCCCTTGGCATTTGGAATTCGAAAAAGAGTAGCCTAACAGGCGCTGCCTGAGCAAAATTTGGAGGTAAAAATCTACCCAAAGTATTTCAAAAGCCTCGCCGGTGCTACAGAGCCTGTGAACTGTGCTGAGCTTCTTCCTAATCAGACTTGAGTTAGAAGAAGAACGGAGCACTTTTGGGTTACTACCCGAGTGCCATGATGTCGATCCGTTGTTCAAACCTAAAAACTCATGACAAGTTCATCCCAGATTTAATTAAACAGATATGCCAGTTTATTTTGTGAGTATAATTAGTTAACAAAGAATAAGGGATGTCGAGAGAATATTCTAGTGTGTATCACACAGGTTATAAGGGGAATGTAAATTATTATACATTAATTAAGTAATGTCGAGGAAATGATTTGGTAAGTATGCACATGTTGTGTATGGAATGTTATTATTTTATACTCGAATTAAGTAATGTCGAGGGAATGAATTTAGTGAGTATGGCACGTGTTATATATGGAGTGTCATTTATTTCACTCGAATTAAGTGAAGTCGGGGGAATAATTTAGTGGGTATGATATAGGCTATGTCAGTACAGGTTATATCTGGAGTATAATTTAATATAATATGGGACGCTCTGCCCATATGCCCAATGCGCCGAAAGGTGTGAAAAGGGATCATCTTTATCTCATCTATCTCATAATTTAATATATACGAATTAAATTTTGTAGACGGAGCCATTGATTAAATATTACAAATAATATGCCATGCTCGTAAGTCTGTATAGGTGACCTAATTGAATATGTGAGTATAACTGTTTGACACTTTCAATTCAATGTTTTTAGTTCACACACAGAATATGGTAGATAAAAGAATCATCTATATGACACTAAATACTAAACCTGATACTAAATATTGTCACTAAAACAACTGGGCGAAGCTGCTGAAAGAGTTTCGAGCTGGCTCTGAAAGTAACGGAACGTCGTGGGAGATGGGCCTCGATAGACTAGTCGGAATCCTTGTAGGAAGGGAGCTTCTTGTCCCTTAAATATCAAAGGTGTCCGACTGATGTCTGCCAGTGTCCCTCTGCCTATTGCCAAAGTCTTTCATTAGTCCGATTGAACTAATCGTATGCTTGCCACTTTGTCGTTAAGATAGCCGTCTGTTCTAATTGGCTAATACAGCGACAATACATATATTTAGCTTCGAATCTCATAGTACCCGTTGCATAGTCACCATTCCATCTTGTCTTTGTCCAAGAACTTCTGGCAAAAAGTGCAGCAGTAGAAGATAAAGGCCTGGGGTTCATGACCCAGGTCGGCCCACCCTCTGAAATTGTCTACGAGTTGATGGGCCGAAACAATTGTCGATGAAAGATCTTTCTACTGATCACGGCCAACTCTAGATATAAATACAGCCGGACGTGCTACAGATGGTCGGTGGACTCCTGCTGTACATGCTCCCTTGTTGAGTTCTTCTTATATTATTGTTTCATTACAAACATTAACTGATTCACTTGAGAGAATAATGAATACATAATACATGATTTTTAAATTGCGCGAGTTTTCAGCTGTTTGTTTTTTTCTCTCTTGTGCATGTAGCCATGTAACTGACGCAGTCTTCTTGTGTGCCGTGTCTTCACATTCCTAGACTCCAGCAAAGAATGTCCATCACTGTCTAAGTGATTGGTTTGATTCCAGGACCTTGCCATTTTGCCATGTTCTCCTTTGGGCAACAGTCGGAGATTCTCAAGGCACGAACCCAACGAACAGTTAGGAGGGTAATGTGTGTATAGCATAAACATAAAATAATTTAATAAGTTGCAAGTGTTGTGTACACATCAATGGAAATGAGACATAAGTGACGATAGACACAATCTTTATTTAATGCTGTTTTGATTATACATGTATTCAGAGTCTCGCTTCCAGATATCTAAAGCTGTTCTTTAAAGCAACAACCGATTGTTGATGTAAAGCCAAGTAGACAACAGTAAACAAAACAAACAAAAAACAGGCAATCTATTCCCAGCAACATGGCAGATAACACAACTTCTAGCTGCGATTTTGAACTGCTCCAAGGGATTCACATCGAGGCACTTGTTTTTGCCTACTGCATCATTGTATCGGTAGAAAGTATTCTAGTTGTTGTGGTAGTCTACCGTACCAAAGCCTTGCACACAAACAGCGACATTATTGTTGCCTGCTTATCCCTGACAGACATCCTACTGTGTTGTTCATTTACAGCTCACGGAATCAAAGCTCTTGCAGGTTCTATCTTCACCAAATTCCAAAAGAACCTCTTCGTTATTTTTCTGTTTGGCGATTGCTACGGAGGCGTCCTGATCTCCGTCACGCATCTAGGTCTGGCAGCGATTGATCGATACATTCAAATTGCGCATCCATTTTACTACATGAAGTTTGTGACGAAGAGGCGTATCTTCCGGATTCTTCTGGTCATTTGGTTAATAGGTTTTGTTTACACGATGTTCCCTTTGGCAGTATACACCAGTGACACCTATAGTGAAAAATGTATTTTAATACACCCACCTTGGGAATATTTCTGCTTACTTTTCATAGTATATCTGGCAAATGTTATCGCTGTGTTTGTCAGTTACCTGAAGATTGCCCATTTGGCCTTTAAACATAATAAATCTGCCAATATTCGACGGTTACACAATGAAGACAAGGCAAGCGATGTCATATTCTTGCAAAACCGAAAGGCGGCTCTGAGAAGTCTCAAATTCTTTATCGTTATGTTTGGCGCCTTTATGTTATTTACTTCACCGTCTATTGTAATAACATTTGTAAATAAGTTCCATGATCTGCCTTCTTTTGTGTATTTGATCACTGTGATAACACTTATGCTCAACTCGTTCACAAACTGTCTAATTTATGCTTTTTTGAGAAAGGAATTTCTGAAAGCTTTAGTGGAGACTTTCAAAAATGTAAGAAAGAATCTCTGTATTAAACTTTAAATTAAAGCTTTATGTTCTTTTTCTTCTTCTTCTTCTTCTTCTTCTTCTTCTTCTTCTTCTTCTTCTTCTTCTTCTTCTTCTTCTTCTTCTTCTTCTTCTTCTTCTTCTTCTTCTTCTTCTTATTTTTTATTATTATTATTATTATTATTATTATTTTTATTATTATTTTTATTATTCCTCCTCTTCTTCTTTTTTTTCTTCTTCTTCTTCTTCTTCTTCTTCTTCTTCTTCTTCTTCTTCTTCTTCTTCTTCTTCTTCTTCTTCTTCTATATATCCTCTTTTATCGCTTCGGTTGTTGGGGGGGGGGGGGGGGGGTTAACGTTCTGTTTCTAGCTGCTTCAACCATAGACACATGGTGGTACTGCAGAATTTCTATAATGTTATCTTTCAATATTTTTCTTGTTCTACGTCCCTTTACGTCTTTGTATACGAATTACCTCATTCCTGATTTTTGTTTTCTCTTCTGGTCACTCCTACATCTTTTTCAGACACCTTATTTTCATGGTTTACTAAATTTACTTTTTTTTTTCTTTTTTCCTTTTTTTAATTTGTGTGAGTGAATATGTCTGGTACTGATAATGTAGGGTGGGAATGAATATGCTTTGTATGAGATGTTTCTTTGTGCTGATTGGGATTGCCTTATGCTGTAAGAGGAGAGGGGTGGTGGTGGTGGGGAAAGGGGGGAGAGCAGCTGTCCAAATACTTGGCCTGCGTTATTGCTTCGGGTGTTAATTTCTTCATCCAATTTTCCACCTTCAGAGAATATTCCAAGATATTTAAACTTACATGCCTGTTATATATGTATATATATATATATATATATATATATATATATATATATATATATATATATATATATATAACGCTGTATTTAAGTTTTGCTTCTTTCTTCCTATTCACTAGTACGTTTATGCCACATTGTATTTATTATAGCGGTAGTAACGTCACGATTTACTTCCCTTAGGATTGCTGGTACCCATTTTAGGCTAGGTGGACCTCCGGGCCATGGTCATTTTTTTAAAGAAAAAATCGGGCCCAATGTGAGTTTGAACCAACGACCTTTGTGTTTATAGGCGAGGGCTTAGGCGCCTGTACCACAGCGGCTTCCTCGTAGATGCAAAGCATCGCCTCCCACGTAGATACAACCCCTTGGCTTCCACGTAGATTGTAAATTTGAAAATTAAACTGAAGAACTGAAACTAAATTCAGTAAAACAATCGACAAATGGAACAAACATTTAACGTGGTCTCATTTTTTTTAAAACAAACCGGACAACGTCAACAAAAGAAAATCACATAATGGAATTGCCACATTTTGTTTTTACATATTGTTTCTCCGAATACTGCTAGATCAGCTAGCGGTTTTTAATTTCAGCCGCACCTAAATGGAGATTGCCTTGTTATACAGAGGTCTGTTTTATCAGTTTGTCATACTGCATTATTTCCTAGTTACATAATTAGTCCGCGCGACAGATTGTTCACTGCGCTTGAATCTCGACACAGTTTTTCTGGCTCTGGTTCAATTCCCTAGTTGGTTAGTTGAATATCCTTCACAGGACATTGCAGAGCTAACTCCAGCATTTATATGTTGTGGTTTTGTTTGTTTTTAATATTCAAATTTTCCGTTCATTGTTTTATCAGTGCCACAGAACGATCAGCTCTAGCTACGAATATCAAAAGAAGCGATAGACAAATCGTCCGCAGTTGAGATCGAACCCGGCACCACGGCGTTACGAAGCGCGTTCGCTGTAGTATTGTAATATATTTCCCGACCTCTATGATTCTAAGGTAAAGCCGGTGGTTGCGGTTCAATTCGCCAGAACTGGTAGTGGTTTTTTTTTTTTTTTTTTCATAGATCTTAACGGCTCCTAAATTAAACCAGTGGTTTCGGTTCAATTCCGTAGAAGGGGCAATGTTTTTCTCCCACTTGTACAGATCTGGGATTAAACCAAAGGTTCCTATTCAATTCTCAGAGGTGACAGGATTGTTCCGATTCCGATTTGTTTTGAGAAGAAAAAAAATGAAAAGATCGACCACTTTCAGACTGCTGCTAGCTAGCCCAAGCTGCTAAAAGTCACCGCCTATATTTGTGGTCTGGGTTATTTGCGTTCTCTGAAGCCTCATGAGCCACTAGGAACAACGAGAACTGAAGGGTTCTTTGCGCCACTTTCGTGACTAATTTCTAGTATTTGCGCCGTCTCTGGGCTTACTGCTTTGGAGAAGTAGGGAATGATCGAGCGGATTGGCTTGCTGGCAGGGACACAGTGGGTAAAAGGAAAAGCAATGGACCAAACCGATATTCTCAATACTCTCAAGAAGGCAGGACGCGATGATGATTTAGGAGACGGTGGTCAGTTGACGACATTGAAAACACAGCCAGAACTTCAGGTCAAAAGAAGTGTTGCCAGATACAAACCGTATACAGGTAGCAAGCGACGAACAGTAAACCAACTTAGAACTGGTGTTATCAGTCTGGGGGAGATACTGATGATGGGATCTGGGCACTTATGGGCCTGTCAGATGTGCAATACACTAATATACTTATAGTTATGTAACATTTGTAGTGTTCTAAGAATGTTTAGTAGGTTTATATAGTGTAGACGTGTAGTGGTAATAAGTAAATTATGTACTAAGTTGATTATCTACATTTTATAGCCCATAAGTTGTGAAAAATGTCGTTATAAACAAGTAAGTCGTGATTATGTTTTTTTTTTAAATTTTATTTTTAATCAGCCTGGGGGTTTAGGGCTTATACAGTCGCCACAAACTGTGCAGGTTGGTATGTTTATTTTGTGTCTTTCCTCCCTTTTTTCGCCACATACACAAAATTACTATCACCGTCAACAGGATTCGAACTGAAGTCTCTACAAGTGAATGTAGGTTGCCTTTCCTTTACACGAAGTTATAGAACTAACTCCAGCGTTTGGGCTTTACTAAGCATTTTTATGTTCTGTAAGGGGGCTGTGTGGTCTCGAGGCATGGCGTCCGTCTCGAGTGCTGGAGGTCCCAGGTTCAGGCCCCAGTGAATGCTGGGCTTTGTTCACGCAGATTTCTTATCATTACCCCTGCTCTCTGAGCAGTAGGTGAGCCGCCGTGGTCTAGCGGCTAGACGCTCGCCTACGAATCGCTAAGTCATCGGTTCGGGTCCTGACAGGGGCTGACAAAACGACCTTGACTCCCAGGTCGACCCAGCCTTGAGTTGGTACCAGGAACAGTCCTGGGAAGTAAAGGCGGACGTCATGATGCTGAACACATCACCAATTGGTATATAGAAAAATACGTCTAGCACTGTATCCCGAAAACGACTAAAGGCGTGGAAAAGGGTCCTTCTGGGTAGTTATACCAGACGCCTGTGTGTATTGTTGAGCACGTAAAAAATCCCTTGGCAGTCGAAAATCGAAAAGACTAGCCTAACGGCGCTGCCCGGGCAAAATTTGCAGTTAAAAATCTACCCAAAGTATTTCAGGATTCTCGCCGGTGCTACGGAGTTCGTGCACTGCGCTGAGCTTCTTCACACTTAGACGAGTTTGAAGTAGAACGGAGCACTTACGGGTTACTAAACTTGTGTCATGATGTTGATCCATTGCTTAAACCTAAAATTAAATGTTCAGTAGTTTCCACTACTTTCTAAACTGTCCACTCCAGATACAACTGTCGATATCAGTACAAAGCTGCCTGTTGTCGAATCACCTGCAGCCGGAATGGAACCGGGTATCTCGGAATTACGAAGCACGTTCGCAATGTATAATCCACAGATGCTGACTATGACTTCTACGGCCATCTGAAGAACAGCCTGACCTAACAGTCTTTTATCAACAGAAGAAAAGAATAATCAAACAAACAAAAAAATTTGAAGAAAAAAAAAAACTGGCAAAAGACGATTACCATATTATAGCCAGTCCTGAGAAAGTCCTTATTTTACGCCTTAGAATACTTAGAATAAGGCACCTCACATATACACACAATTAAGACTGTCGAATCAGCCAAGTGGACTGGCACCTGAGACAACAGATCACGTCCTCCAAGACTGCCCCAAATACAACATTTCCAGGCAAAACTTCTGGCCAAGAGTGTCACTGGTGGAAGCCATAATAAGAAGAAACTCCTAAGCCTAGTTGTTTAATCACATTGTAAAGTGAAGTGGAAACGAGACCTCTTGCGCCTACCTCGACGGCGAAGATTCTTACTGTGTACGCTTCATCTCTCCAAACTTTATTGGCTACTAAAGTCTCGGGTCGGTTTGGTTCACAGATCTTTTCAGTGGTCACAAGATCTTCCAATTTCCCTGTCCTCATTACATGACAAATAAAAATGACTTTCTCTTTCTGATGTTTCTGCTAAGTTGTCTTCCTACCGTCAATTCTTTCAAAACAACTGAGTTGCACCTTTAAGCTGTGCAATTATTTCTAAGGACTATTCTGTAAAACCACATTTCCGTGACCTTTCGAAATTGTCTAGCTTGCTTACTAACTGTCCAGGATTCACAGCCGTATGTTAAAAGCAGTTCTCTATAGCATGCGAGAAATCTTTGTCGAATCTCCACTGACATCGTTATGAGAGCATACAGAAGCGTAAAGGGGAGAGTTAGTTGAAGGGAGACTAGCGTAAATTAATGTGTGTGAGAGAAAATCAGGAACAGGAGAGAGTTAACGAATACGACTAAGAGAAAGTATACAGGATTGTGCCTGATACAAGAATAAAGAGAGGAGTGTATTACTTACACAAGAATAAGGAGGCAACATGGGAAATCCCGCCTATTAGGAATCAGTTTCATTTGTGTCATGACACTCTGGGGCAAGCGGGAATAAATGAGTGGATTGACTCGCTGGTGGGTACAAGAAACGTTTATGAGCGAGGCAGTTTTTCTCAATGATCTCAAGAAGACTGAAAGAATAGGTGATTCAGACCAGGGTGAATCTGCAATCTTGCCAAGACCACAGGAACTTCGTGTAGATAGGTGTGTTGCCAGTCATGAACTCTATACAGCTAGCCAAAGAAGAATAACAAACCAATAAAGAACTGGTGGTGCTTTATTAATATCCTACCCCAAACAGGGAAAATCCACAGTCACGGGACAGTCTAATATTTCTGGGGGTGGTAGATAGGGTGAATCCAGTCGTGGGACCTAGGCTGCACTTTCTCGTGGGACGTAGGTGGGTTGGGGTTAGGGCCAGTTCTGTATGTTTTGGGGTCGTTAAAAGCATCAGAAACCTGGAAAAACACAGTCTTACCACCCTCTTAAATGTTGGAATGACCTGTTACGTCATCTGGGGTAGGATATTAATAAAGTACCGAGCTAGTGTTATCAGTGGACATACACTGAAGGAGATCCTCAAGATAGGATCCGAGCGCTTATGCAAGAGAAAGATAAGTTGTTTTATTTTTTCAACTCTTTCAGTCCTAAACAACATGTAGTGTGTAATGACAACTATAAATCCCACCCAATGTGTAGTATAGTCTAGTGCAGGACTTCAACTTGTGGCCCGCGGGTCATTTATTTGGCTGGCCAAAGCCTAGCTAGTGGCCCGCAGATTGTTTCCAGTTGTATTAACGATCTCTCCATGCAGGTGGTCGACTCCTTCGTTCACGACGATCACCTTTTCCAACACTTTGGACGCTAAAAATCATTACCATCTGAAGAGAATGGCGCAGCGAGGAGTTAGCAGGGGATCTATACACACGCCATCCCTGGTAAATCTGCATGTAATCTTTTTCTTCTTCGATCCTTCTGTCAGAAAACTTATATCAGGAGGCCGGCAGTTTTTATGAAAGCTGTGCAGTCCATATCCTCTCATGTGCCATACAGCTCTGTCTTCTTTGTGGTTAGAACAAGCCAGACTTCGTCTCTGTTATCAGCAAGCATACTGTTGACTGTGTTGGAGCACACGCTCAGCATTTTCGTGTGCCACGATGCAGGGACACATCTCCGGGCTTCCTACACCGACAGATTTGAACATATGTTGACGAAGTCTGTTGTGCCCTGTCCTTAGTCTAAATATAACTAACTCTCTCCAGAAAGGCGATGAAGCGAGTCTTGAGGAGAGAATTTGATGTGTGTATCCAGCCAAGGGGACACAGTAAAACTTACTGCTCTGGAAACACCTTCACAGCAGGTTCAAAGAGTGAAATTGCATAACTTTGTCCTTTAATAACTAAGCAACAATATATACATATACATGGGAACAAAAGTAAATTAGTTAGTTAATTAACAGATTTTCTACACTGCACATCAGAGAAGTCAATAAGCGCTCAGATTCTATCTTCAGTATATCCCTCAGTGTTTGGCAACTGATAACACCAGTTCTGTGTTGGTTTACTATTCTTCTTTGACTACCTTATAGCATTCATGTTTGGTGACACTTCTTTAGACCTGAAGTTCTTGTAGTCATTTGAGTGTTGCTGATTCAACATCATCTCCTGAATCGTCTTCTCACAGCATGTCAGCCTGGTCCATTGCTTTTCCAGTACCTACCGTGGCTCTGCCAGCAAGCCAATCTGCTCGTTCATTCCCTCTTACCCCAGGAGTGTCCTGGCAGAAAAATGAAACTAATTCCTTTCAGACAAGATTTCCTAAGTGTCTCCAACATAAGAACACAAGATGTGCAGATCATTCCTGCATCTGAACATGCTTTGGAACTCATGCATCACAAGAATAACATCAGCAGCTTAGGCAGTCCAGCAGCTAGCATATTATCCTACCAACCCTGTGATCGTATGCTCAAATCCTGCATGTTAAATTATTTTACTCATCAAGGCAGGGGATATTTACACACCTGGCAAGCACTGCACTAAGGTTTGTGGAAAGAAGCAAGGTCAGAGCAGATATCGTCAACGCTGTGAGGACTGGGCTAGTGGATAATGAAAAATACCTGACACTAACACCACTGCGTGACATTGGAGCAAAGCATGGTGAAGCACGTTTATGCTGACTTTGAGGCCGAGATAGGAGACAATATAACCAGCTTCTCATGGAAACAATTAGTAGAAGTTCTTTGGAGTGGCTGCTGCATCCGAGGACTGAGCACGCATGGGAATGCCCAAAGGGCGGTGACACTGATTGTGATAACATGACATAACATTTTTTTAGAAAGGACCCAGCTCAACTCAGTCTAAAATGGATACTAGAAACGTTTCTCAGAAGTAAAGGTCTTCTTTTCATAGTCTATGCCAGATTTTACTGGTAAGCATATCTAAATGCAGCTGCTATCAATCCTTTGTAATAAACATGTTATTCCTACCATGATGCCATTCATTCATCATGTAGCAGGTCCTTTGCAGAACGTCGCTTGCATCACGGTCTGCCTGAAAGAAACTTGGCCTTGCGTACTTTCATATTCAAGGAGTCACAATGTCTAAATTTTAAGAACTCTGGAACAAAACAGATCAGTTATCCATAGGGAAGTAAACAATCCTTGTTATGCAAGCTGTAATGAAGATATTTAAAATTTACATTAAGGACAATATGCAACTAAAAGGTCAGCAAAACTCAACCCATAACATCAGTACATTTATTTTTTTTTAAATACTTCTGGCTGTTCTAATTGTGTCAACCAATCTTGGAACAATGTTTTTGTACAAAAATGAAGTAACAACTGTGGGTTTTCTTTTTTTAAGTAAAAATTAATGTTGCAAATATGGTTTTTTCATGCTGCAAACAAAAACTCTCATTTTTGTCACAAAAAAATTGTTGCAACAGTGACTTTCATGTAATTGAAAATTTTGCAACTTTGCCTTTTCAGTGAAAAAGAAAATAATGTTGGAACTATAATGATGCTGCTATGTGTTTTTTTTTTTTCCTTTAAACAATCTGCTTTTATGGCTTTTTTGTAACAAATAATTGGGCAACAATGATTTTTTAAACTAATAATGTTGCAATTGTGACTTCTTATTCTAAATACCGTTGCAAATCTGACATAAAACCCGATAAATTCAGGATGTTTCCATCTAAGCAGGAGTGCATGTCTCAGCGGTGAGGCACCAACAGTCTGCATACAAACAAGCCATCAAAAATGGATGTGCATGCAAAACTCAGGTTCTGAAACAATAATAAGGTGCCCAAAAAATGGGTTTACAGCCCGTGAATGCTAAGAAAAAAGAGATCAAACCTTAGAACCAAACAAAAAAAGATAGCAACAACGGACATTTAAATTTTTTTTTTTAATACAATGCCCTACCAAACAGTAAAACTCACTGTTTAGTAGATTCTCCCTTTCTTGGTTAAATTTCATTAACAGTCAGTTATGTGCATCATGAATAATAGAATGGCATAAAACAAATAATAATCTCCTTAAACCAACAGATTAAGAAAAAAAGATTTCACTGCACCAATAATATTAAAGACAAAAACATCTAAAAACAAACAGAAACCAAAAAAAAAACTAAATTTGAAGTAAACAGCTGGTTGTTAACGTTTATGTACGGCCACATCAAAAGTCTGTCAAGAACCTGTCCTCACAGTCTTCCTCTATCTCCCTTTTTATAAATCTTCCTGCCTGGCTCTCTAGCGTAGTTGGCTAAACCGGATTGCGCGGTGACCGGTGACGAACTCCTTGTGGTCCGGGTTCACTCCCGGGGGTAGGCAGAAAAGCCACATTTCTCCTAGATTTACAATGGAATCAAGGCCGAAGGGTTGCGATAGCCATAATATCGAGCCTCGGGGTTAACAACTCATGGCCTCTGGATACTAAAACAAACAACAACAAACAAACATAAATCTTCCCAGTCTAAATATATCTTCTTCTAACACCTTCATTATAATATCTTATAACAACACATAACTTCTTATAATAAAAGCCATGTGCCAGGTATTGTGAGTGTTCGAGGCAACAAGCGTGCAAGTTATCATGACAGACAAGGCGGTTACTATGATATTGGACAGGAATCATGTCACTAATGCCCTGCAAGATGCATACATGAAGGAACAACATGACAACTCCCCGTGTGGGTTATGGAGCTCCATAATGGGGGAAACAAGAGCAGACCCACTGAATCCCTAACAAGCATGTCTTACGAGTCGACTCTGGGGGCTTCCTTCCAAGTCAGAGCTTATCCGCCAGAGCGGCAAAGAACAACCAACTGTACACAAGCCAGTAAAATGGATGTACACGCAAAACTCAGGCCCTGGCACAAAGCCAAAATGGAAGAACAATGAGAATGTTCTGTTGGTGAACAAAGAAGACTATGACAACAGGAAGGATTCAGTATCCTTGTCCAGGTTGGTTGAGACGGGAGTGCAACCTGTAGTAGCCAGGCAGGAATAGTTCAAGACGTCTTAATCAACACAGAGCAGACGTGACCAGTGATTTCACTCTTGTGGAGCTAGTGAGGAGGAGATCAGAGCTTCTATAGATCTGTCTGGAGCGCTGTGAGGATAGTCATCACAGGTCACAAAGGCCACTCATTCCACCACCACATTAAGAAATTGTAAGCACAGGCAGTAACAACATTTAACTAACCAGGTCAAGAAAGGTTATAAACATTATCCCCAACAAATCTAATTTAACACAATAATCAATAGGGTAACAGATCAGGAGCTGAAGTAAAACAATAATATACCAGCCAACAAACCATAAGCAACTTTCAAAAAGTTAACAAACGAGAAATAAACTGTAAAAAACAAACTAACTAATTACAGAATACCTCTAACAATAAATTATAACTTATAATTATACAAATTTAAATCAATAAATCAAGTGTTTACGTATAAAATAAAAACAACTGATCAAAACCAACTATAAATATTATAATAAAAATATAAATTATAAAGGAAACACTATAAACAAACCATAAATTAAAAAAAATACTGAAAATTATTTGCATTTAAAATGTTTTTATGTACAACAACAAAAAAAATCAACTGCATAACCCTACAAAATTATGACCAAACTTTGGTGTTGGCTAGAAAAACAAAATGTAAATACTAATATAATAGTAATTTGAATAATAACAACAAACCAAAAAAAAAACGATTTTTTTGCAACAATTTTCTTTTCTGGCAAGTGGTTTGCATCACAATTTCAACAAAGTTTTCGAATGAGCTGCTTGTCCGGACAAACTGCTCCCTGAGGTCTAAAGCAGGATTGATCACAGCTTGCCTGATTAAACGTCGATGACTCCTGGTAATTAACTAACTGAAGCTCCTGGTGGTCCTGATCCATCCTGCGAAACAAATCAACGTTAAACAATTGCATTTCAGTCTTACAGAGTGTCGTATTTTATTGGCACCTTTCCGTCTTTCCAGACGACAGAGTTATTGTGTGCTATGAAGTTGACGGAAAATCATAGTCCATGGCGAAGGCAGTGTTATTGTATGCTATGGAGTGGACGGGAAATCGCAGTCCATGGCGGAAGCGGGTGTGACCAGCAAGATCTACCCATGTCAGGAAGTCTTCCACAATTACAGCATGGGATTTCAGGACCGTTGCTGCCATCATACGCACTTAGTGTGCTCTTTCTCAGATGCTCATTTCTGCAATATTTGTTTCCCTTTATCCCCCTTCCCTTCCCGATTTCCCCCTCCATGCAACATGATCCATGGTATCCCCATGTGGGTTCCAGGGCCCCATTGTGGGGAAAGCAAGAACAGATCCACTGTCTGTCTTAAAGCATGTCATAAGAGTAGACTAATTAGGAACTTTCTTCTGATAGGCAAGGAACCAATAGTCTGCATGCGAATGGGTCAGATCTGTCAAACAGATGTGCAGAGAACACTCAGTTTCTGGAACAGGACTAGAGTCCAGAACTGGACAAATAATCAGAACAGTTTACAGTTACAGTTTACAGCCGATGAACGCAAAGAAGAAGATCCGAGGTAATTCCTCTTCCATGAATCTACCTCAATACCTGTATCATTTATGTTCAGGTTTTTATATCGTCATAGAGGCCGGCCTCAACATTTTCTATTCATCCGTAATTTATCACAGAGGATGCCCTGAGGGACCCTACCATCCTCCATTCTCCAGGTGTGGCTCAGCCTTCGTAGGTTGTGCCCTGAGAAAACGGTTTTTATATCTGCTCTTTCCAATGCCTCAATGCTTGTGACCTTATTTTCCCACAGAAAGTGTGTTGTATATAATGTAAGTCTCTTACTGCTGCCAGGATAATTCAATTTATGTTAGAAATCATAGAAGTCACATATTATTCCTAGTGGGTTTTGTGGTCTCGAGGCATGGCATCCTCCTCGAGTGCCTGAATTCCCTGGTTCAAGCCCCGGTGGAGGCTGGGATTTTTTTTCATGTGGACTTCTAGTAATTTCCCCTGGTCTCTGGGTGGTAAGATCGGATGCCTGTGTGTATCGTTGCACACATAAAAAATCCCTTGGCAGTTGGAAATTGAAAAGAGTAGCCTAACAGCGCTGCCAGGGCAAAATTGTGGAGTTACCCAAAGTATTTTAGGATCCTCGCCGGTGCTACAGAGTTCGAGCACTGCGCTGAAAATCTTCGGACTCGGGCCTGAGTCAGAAGTAGAACAGAGCAATTATGGGTTGGTATCCTTGTGCCATTATGTTGATCTGTCATCTCAACCTAAACCTATTAATTTTAGTATAATTCACTCCTTTAAAGACACAATCTTCTTCTTCTTCTTCTTCTTCTTTCTTTCTTTCTCTAAGCGTTAACTGGCTGTAAACTCCAGGAGAAAGTTCTGGTTGGTCATCCATTTCTGGATTCTAGTCTTGTTCCAGAACCTGAGTGAGATGTAATCTATTGAAAACATATAATTCTGTCTATGATATAAGCTGGGAGCCGCCAAGGTCTAGCGGCTAGACACTTGTCTGCGAATCAGAAGGTCGTGGGTTTAGTTCCTGAAATTGGACCTGACTTTTTTTTTCAAAAATAAACTTGGCGCCCAGGTCTCCCAGCCTTGAGTAGGTACCAGGTATAATCTTGGGAAGTAAAGGCGGCTGCCCACCAAATTCTGTTTGGTCTATAAAATATAGGTTTAGCCCTATGTACCCTACGCCTGGAAGGCGTGGAAAAGGGTCCTTTACTTTATTACGATAGAAGTTATCTAATACTGCCAGTATAATTATTCTTCTTTTTCGCGTTCACCAGCTGTAAACTGTGGCGGAAAGTTCTGGTTGTTCATCCACTTCTGGACTGCAGTCGTGTTCCAGAACCTGAGTGTTGCGTGTGCATCCGTTTTACAGATCTGACTCATTTGTATGCAGACTGCTCACTCCTTGCCTCTCAGGTAGATGCAATCCGACTTCGAAGGAAGCTCCCAATTAGTCGACTCTTAGGACATGCTTTTGAGTAGGCAGTGGGTCTATTCTTGTTTTTTCCCACAATAAGGCCCAGAAACCACACGGGGAGCTAGTATAATTAAATCTATGACAGTAGTACATACCCCTGAGGATGGGGCAGGTTTCTCATCCCCTCGAAGGCGGAGCGTCCTCGGTCTCAGCAGATACAACAAGGTAGCAATAAACATCCAGCCCAGCATCAGAAACATGTATCCTTGTGTGCTGTTTGGACTTGGTAAGTTGTTCGGCACTTGATTAAGAAAGGAAGAAAAAAAAAATACAATAAAACCTTGTTAAAACAAATTCCAAACTGAGTTTGCGTTCAACTGGGACTAATATTAATACCTTCCTGGTGGCACCACAAGACTGTTCAAATGAATCGAATGCTCTTCTTTTTCTTCGATTTTGCTGAGAAAAGTGAAGACAGGGATGCTTTGAGCAGAGTGGCAAGCTTCACTGGAAAGGTCCACCTGGGAACAAGGTGTAACCAGAGGGTTTGGCCGGCTCACTACACTCAGAGGAAAGGCAATATAACCAGATTGTGACTGGTACCATCAGTACTGGAACTCTGCGCTGGCTGCTAAAGATGAGGACGGAGCACCTATGGGAATGCTCAGAGTGCTGTGATGCCAATTCTTGACTCAACTCAACTTCTTCACCTTTTTTTTGTTCTCAGTGGTTCTCAAATAAGAAGACCATATGCCACTGTGGTGCAATACCTGTCCTCCACTGTTCCATAGAGCTTAGATTCCACTGGCTTGCCAACGGGCCAAACTTTCTATACCATGTAGAGCAGTGGTTCTCAAACTGGGTGCTGCAGGGCCTAGGGTGCCCCTAGCATATGTCAAGGGTGCTTTGGCAGCAGTAATCACGAAAATGCGGCAACAAATTGTGAAATTATTACAGAAGGCATGCAGATACTTCAAAGTTAAAATTTAAGTTGTCTTCCTTTGAAACTGTGAAAAAGAGTTTATTTTGTGTTTCACACTCAGACCAGTTTCATATTTCATAAGATACCAACAGCAACATGCTTAAAATTGTCCTTGTATTTATCTCAAGGTGCGACGCATCCACTACCTGTATTCATTAAGGTGCAGTCGATAACAACAAACAGTTTCATTCCTCGCACTAAAGACAAATGAGCATTACATTTGCCCTGCATTGTTTTTCTTTTTTCTCTCTAAGTATTCAAACCGCTTTAACTCTAGTGGTGCCGCAAATATTTTTTAGCCCGACAAGGGTGCCACGGCAAAAACACTTTGAGAACCACTGATGTAGAGATCATGTCTATAGTCCGTGTAGAGTATTTTGTGGTGCCTGTCCACGAGGACAAAGTTATGAATCTCCAGTCTGGCACATACCGCTGCAGAGTGTCTGCTGTGTCCAGTATACAATCTAATTATAATGGTCAGTTTTTTCGTGTAAGAAGGTTGATTTGGCTCTTCAGAATTTTCTCCTGGATGGAAAGTGTTTCAGTGAGTTTCTAATGGTTCTTCTGAAGTGAGTGTGTTACCAAGGTTTTACTGTAATGAAAGCTGCAGGTAAAAAT
Source organism: Candidula unifasciata (assembly GCA_905116865.2). Lineage (NCBI taxonomy): Eukaryota > Metazoa > Mollusca > Gastropoda > Stylommatophora > Geomitridae > Candidula > Candidula unifasciata. The sequence goes on from CAJHNH020000659.1 coordinate 117,923, forward strand.
TATGTCACAGCCTTTTGAATTAGGTGTTATCTCCACAAGGCAGGTTAGCTGCAGCGCACCCAGTGAGTCCATGGGAACATCTCGCAGTGAGTCCCCAATATCTTCCATCTCTGTGACGCTCATCTTCTTCTGACTTCTTTCCCTGAATGGGGCAAAGGCCCTCAACCAACTCAACTCAAGTAAAGTCATTCTATCCTTCGCTATAGCATGCAGCTCACCTCATCCTTTCCTTTTTCAACTTCACTCTCTAGCTCCCTTCTCCGTGTGTTCTTTCATGTCTTTTTGTCTATGCCCTGTGGGTTCCGGTGCAAAGACATTCTAGTTATCCTGTTCTCAGGTTTTCTAAACACTATCCAACGCCAGCATTTTGTCTTCACCTATTGGTCCACTGGAACTTGATTAATTCTCTCCCAAAGCTCAACCTTAGTGATTCTATCATATTATTTAAATCCCTCTATTCTGAGAGGCACTAGTTAATGAATGTTTGTAGTTTATCATTAACTGTTTTAGTTGTTCTCGATGTTTCTGCTCCTTGCAACAGTATTTATTTGACATTAGAATTAAACATCTTCAATTAATACAAGCATTGCAACTCTTGTATCACTGTCCAAATGACAGAAAACTTTTTTTTTTTTTAAATAAACTGGATTCCCAGAGCATTTTGAGAAAGGTGGAGACAGGCATGCTCTGTGCAGAGTGGCAAGCATCACTTCAGGGGTCCCGGAACTTAGCGTCCTTAGGATATTTTCTCCAGGTAAAGCCAGTGTGATGGGAAATAAGCAGGCAGACAGACAGACTGGTTCTGCACCACTTGGTGGTAAATTAATGTATGACACGCTAAATGTTCCCTTGAAATTCTGCACTTGGTCAATCACCTCTCCATTTTATACATAAAGCAGTAATGAAGATGTCATATTTTTTTGGCAAAAATATTGGCTCACAGCGGAGGTTCTGGGTGTTCCCCACTTTTCAGTCCTGTTTTTCAGATCAATCTTTGTGTGCACATCCATATTTACAAATGTGGATTATCTGTATGCCAACTGTTGGTTCTTTGTCTTTCAGGGAGATAACTCTAATTTAAAGAAAACACCCCTAACAAGGGGTTAGCTGGTTTTGTATTCTTTTAAATTCTGCACTTGGTCAATCACCTCTCCATTTATACATAAAGAGTAATGAAGATGTCTTGGAAAATATTGGCTCACAGAGTGCCCAGATCAGGAGACAATCTACATACTTAATCATGTCATGAGAAGGAGAAAACTGTAAAGCATCGTGATGGTGGGAAAGTTGGAGGGAAGAAGCGGCAGAGAGAGAGGCTGAGAGAGAAGACAGTGGACAGTCTGACATCATGACATGGAAGATCACCTGTGTCATAAATGACTGGAAGCACATTAGACAGAAGGCTGTGGACAGACCAGCGCCACACAATTTGGAGTATAAGAAGAAGGATCTATCAGAATGCAGTCTACTTTCTGCCAAGGTGCAGCCATCTCAAAAGTTTTTGCAAAACTCCATAAATTATTCGATAATAAATGGCATCATTGCCAAAAGCCTCTTGAATCTTAGGAAAAAGTTTTGATTTCATTATCGCCTCTTATTTGATCAAATCTAAGACAACACTACTGCTTACAGCGCCCCCATCCACCATTTTATAACAAATGAAAATCCAGTCACTGCATTAATTCACTCACAGGCTGACCTACCGGGAATTGAGCCCATTGGGGAAAAAAACTCAGAAGTGTTTATGAGTTAAGTTGAGTCAAGAATTGACATCTCGGTACTCAGGGCATCCCCGTGCATGCTCCGTCCTCATCTTCAGCAGCAAGCACAGAGTTCCAATACTGATGATCACCGGTCATAATCTGGTTAAAAGTTTGTCTTGCCTTTTCTCTGAGTGTAGTGAGCCGACAAGACCCTTTGGTTACACCAAGGTGCCTCATTCTCTCCAGGCCATAATAATCTTCTTTCTCTACTGATTCCGTTGCTTGTTCCCAAAGGGCCCTGACCACATCTGCCTTGTCATGTATCAATTCATGACCCAGTGGTGCGGATCCAGCCAATCTGTCTGGCTGTTCATTACCCACCACTCTGGCATGGGCTGGAGAAAAGATCCGAAGTATGCTGACTACCCATGATCTTTCCAGTGAAGCTTGCCACTCTGCTCGAAGCATCCCTGTCTTCGCCTTTCTCAGCAGTGTGTATAAAAGTGTCATAAACCTTTTCTGACAAAGAATATCTTTTTCTTCTTCTTCTTCTTTCTTCACCAGCTGTTAGCTCCGGCTGTTAGTCCGTTTGGATTTTGGCTTTGTGCCAGGACCTGAATTTTGTGTGTACATCTGTTTTACATGTTTTAGAAACATGATGCGTAATTCTCCTCTTCTTCTTTTGCCCTGCTGCATATACCGTAAAGCATCGCAGGGAGGAGTTGAGATGTTATTTTCTCCTATTCTCATATCAAGTATATCTGTTTAAGCAATTCAACAGTTCTCGTTATGCCTAGTGGCACATGAGGCTTCAGAGAGGACTTTCCATGCTTTCCTGTCCTGTGCAATCTTCAGTGCAGTTTTCCATGTCAAAGATGCCGCACTCAGGTCACTTTCCATCGTTCGTCTCCATGTTGTTATTGGGCGCCCCTGTTTTATCTTTCCCTTTGGTGTCCATGTGAGAGCTGTCTTGGCAGGTATATCAGAAGTCATTCTCATAACGTGGCCAAGCCATTTCCATCTTCTCTTGGTAATCATACTGTCTAAAGTTTCTTGGTTTGTAGTTTGAAGTAGTTTAGTGTTTGAGATTGTATCTGGCCAGAAAATTTTGATAATTCTACGTAGACATGTGTGGTGGAAGGTGAACAGCTTGTGTGCAACTTTTTTGGTCATTCTCCAGCATTCCGCTGAATAAAGAAGAACTGGCAAAATGATGCTCTTGTAGAGTCGGAGTTTCGTTCCTCTGCAGTAATTGTTGGATTTCCAGATTTGTCTCATCCTTCCAAAAGCAGCTCTAGCTTTGTTCAGACGTGACTGTATGTCTTCCTCTGTCCCTTCCAGTATGGACACCACACTGCCAAGATATGTGAAATGTTCTACATTTTCAAGTGATTGGTTACTTATGGTCACTGGTTGTTGGTTTGGACTGTTTGTCATGATCTTAGTTTTCTGTTTTAGCAATTACATCCTCTAATAGCATGATATGCCTGTTTTAGAATCTCTCCCAGCTGCAAAACTGATCAAACAGCAACAAGAAAAAAGTCATTTTCATGACTGCATTCCCTGTGTGGGTTCAGGGGCCCTATTATAGGGAAAACAAGAATAGACCCACTGCCTACCTAAAAGCATGTCGTAAGAGTCGACTAAATGGGAGCTTCTTTCGAAGTTGGAGTGCACCTGCCTTAGAGGAAGGTAACCAGCAGTAATGAAGTCCTCTACAGGTGAGCCAATGGGTGACCTGGTCGCTGATGTATGGAGAACATCCGGCCATACAAGGTTCATATAATATTTTTGGCTGACCCTGCCAAAGCATTCGCAAATATGGAAAAGCAGTTGCGAGTAGCCTCCTCATCAATACTAACTAACATTACACATCTACCGAAAGAAAGGCAGGCCCAGCCATCACTTACCATATTAATCAACCTTTGCATGGCACCCTCATGATTGACAATGTCTACACACTCACAGGGGTCAAAGTTTGACATCTTGACTTGAGTTCTGTTCACAGTTGGCTCGTCAAAAGTTTGCAGGTGAAATTTATATCTGTACAATGGAAAATGTTCACATAAATATCACAGAAATATATGTGAGCGCAGTCTGGTAGTTATAAAATATGGCAGTAAAGCAGTTTTCTATAGTAGAAAATGTTGAGATAAATATAACAAATATATGTCAGCACAGTCTTTAATATATGGCAGTAAAGCAGTTTTCTTTAGAACATTGAGCTAGTGGTAGCAGAGGCTTAAAACACAGGCATAAAAGTTACCTTGTTCCTGGCTAAAGTGCCAGCATGGTGCTATCACTGAGTACATTAAGTAAGTTCCAAAAAAAAACAAAAAAAAAATACTAAAGGATCCTTATTCAAGCCCATGGGCATAAAGGGCTAGACAAGTGTTTCACAACCTTTTTTTTTTTTGGGTACCTGGTCCAACCTCAGCCTTTCTAAAATTCTCCTGCCATCTGTCTAACTTAAACTCTAGAGAAGACAATTTTCAAATGTCCCCTAGCAATCAAATTGGGTTGGGCCCAACTGTGGGAAACACTGGGTTAGATCTTATATTTTATAGACCAATCAGCACTTTGTGGGAGAAGAAGTCAACGTCACGCCAGCCATTTTTACTATCCAGGACTTTACCTGGTAACCATTTTAGGCTGGGCCAACCTGGCAGCTAGAGTCATTTAAAAAAAAAAATTTTGCTGAGTACATTATGTGCACCTTCCCAAATATATAATAGATTGAGGGTTAAATTGTTAGCGGTGTTATCTTTTACAATCATTTAATCAGGTCTCGTCTCTCAATAATGAAGGATGGCTGCAATGGCTCTTTAGCATGCTATGTCTTTCAGCCTGGGTGTATGCTCTCTCATCCATCTCTTTTTTTTTTTGGGGGGGGGGGGGGGGGCTTAGTGGTCTTGAGGCATGGCGTCCACCTCGAGAGCTGGAGTGCTGTACTGTTGCACACGTAAACATTTGGAAAAATAAGAGAGTAGCCTAACGGAGCTGTCCGGGCAAAATTTGAAGTTAATTATCAACCCAAAGTATTTCAGGATCCTCTCCAGTTCTACAGAGCTTGTGCACTATGCTGAGCTTCTTCAGACTTGAGTTAGAAGAAGAACAGAACACTTATAGGTTATCTAATCTAAAATCTAATCAAAGTATTTCAGGATTATCACCGTTGCTACAGAGTCCGTGCACTGCCATGAAATTCCCTGCAGAACGAAGCACTTACGGGTTACTACCCTTGTGCCATGATGTTGATCCACTGCATAAACCATAAACCAATCCACCTCTTGATGTTATTTTTCCACATCTAACGCAGTATACCTCTTGCTCGTTGCACTCAAAGTTACCTTCTGTTAAGGTTTTTATAACAGGGGTTTCTCTGCCTCCCACTCTAAAGGTCAAAGGTGCGTTTTACGGCTGCGTCGCTCAGCTCACAAGTAAAATGTTTGCAGAGATTCCTGGGAAACATCACTAGAGTTAAGAAATTCATGTGCGGCACTCTCGGCACCCATTAAGCCATTCTACCGAGAGGCCGAGCCAAATGGGATCAAACCTGGTGCAATGAAGTCGATCCTCTTGACATTACCTGTTAAGCTTTGTAAGGTTTGTATAAGATTGTTGTGTCTTTTACTAGAAAAGATGTAAAACCGAATGAAAAGTTCATCAGCAAGCTTCAAAATATAATGGACACAAACAAAACGCGAATGATGTGGCTATGGAGCCTTCATCAGCACATACATAAATAAAACAATACCACACAAATACAAAAAAATCACATTGCTGAGTATCTCGAAGCGGCCAGGTCGATGTCTTGTCAGTAGACAACATATTTTGCTTGTCTCTCTCTTTTTTTTTTTAAATATTAGTCCGCAACTCTCTTTTTATTGCTAGTCTTTGATCTTTGCATATGTTTTGTATCTGACAGGGTCCCCCCCCCCCCCCCTTTTTTTTTACATGACCAATCTCCAAAGATTTATGCTCGATTCTCTAGCTGCTTCTTTACTGTGCATATTTCTGCATCATATAGCAGGGTTGGGTTTATTTCTAAAAAAAAAATGCCATCAATCCAGTGGTATTTATCTTCTCTTTGTCTCTTATTTGTCTTTTTCTACATTCACTGTGATGGATGAGATATGGATAATCAGACGGTTATTGATACCATCAGAACAGGAACTCTTTGCTTGCTGCTGAGGTCTGGGGACTGAACACTTATGGGAGTGTCCCGAGTGCTGTGATATTGATTCTTTAATTCAACATTCAATTTACCGTGTTAGTCTGTTTGTCAGCTGGTAAGTTTAAACTAAAACTTTAACTTTAAGACTTGAATGAATGAGTTATGAAGTATACCACACACACAAAACTCGGCTGTTTACACTGTATATCGTAAGTTAAGCATATGCAATAAAGGTTAAACAAGATGCTGTTGATATCATTACCAATGCTAAACAAACAGAAATTAAACTTACTTAACCGACAGAGAGAGATAAATCCCGGCTCCCAGTTGGACCTAATGTTTTCTGTTGGCCCCCTCTTGCTCTAACCCCGACAATAACACGTCAGCTGTCATGCGCAATGCTGCTACTTCCTGTTCCCACGTATCCCTATTGCGTAAGAAATAAATATATCAGTATTGATTTGCACACATTGAAATGTGTACACTACAATATCACTTCCCGTCATTTTTAGGGTGAAATTGTTCGTTATTTAAAGCCCTACTCTGGATTTGCCAGGGGCCGCAATATAGCCTGGCCATACATATTTTCTGGGACCTCTCCACGGTGATCCTCATCCACATGGTGGCACATTGTGTCATCGGGTGTTTATCGCTTGTGTGATGTCCTGGTGGGGTAGAAAGTCAGTCAGTCACATTGAAGGGAAATGAACAGGGACTTTATGGTGATACTGCAATCGTTACTTAACACTGTACACTTACACACCCATCATCGTCATGTAGCTGGTCCTTTGCAGAACGTCGCTCTCATCACGGTCTGCCCGAAAGGAACTCGGTCTCTCGCCAGCTCTCCCGCGTCGTGTAGTTTCATATTCAAGACTCACTTATATCATATGCCTATCTTCGTGTTGGTCGGCCCCTCCTTCATTGTACCATGCCGTCTTTACTGTTATTAGGAGAGGAGTGGGTCAAAGTGCCACCTGAACAGTCAGCAGCTTTCCGCTAGCTAGAGAACATGCCACACACACACACACACACACACACACACACACACACACATCGTGATTGTAACTAATTCAGAAACCATGCTGAGGAAGATCAGAACAGGTATGCTTCGTGCAGAGTGGCATGCTTCGCTGCGGAGGACACGATTGAGGAGTATTGTCTTGATTTTTTCACAGGGTCACGCCGGTGTGTTGGGAAATGAGCAGGCGGACACACTGGCTGGCTCTGTGCAACTTGGTGGAATATTGATACATGATAAGGCAGACGTGGTTAGTGCCTTGTGGGAGAGCATGTACAATTCGGAGGAGCAGATGGATCGCCACAGTCTGATGAGATTGATGCAGTTGGGGGTGACGAGAGGTTCTGGCAGATGCTCGAGGCTCAGAGGAAAGGCAAGACAGACGTTTAATCAGAATGCTACTGGCACCATTAGTATAGGAACTCTTTGCTGGCTGCCAAAGATGGGGACGGAGCGCTTATGGGAATGCCCCGAGTGCTTTGGCGTCGGTTCTTGAATCAAATCAAATCACTGTTATTACTTTGTCAGATCCGCCATGCATGGCGTTTGACATGACCATAACATTTCAGTTTGCGAGACAAGATGTTGTTTATTAACCAATGTTCCTTGATGTTCGGATCTTTTGAAATGTCGGTAATGCTTTTTTTTCTTTGTCCGTGGTATTATGAGAATCTTTTAATAGCATTTGCCCTCCAAAGTTCTTATTTTATTTTTTTAAGATATTCCACGACGCAGATCTGTATGTTGCTAAAGGGAAAATGCATGCTCCCAGAATTGTTATTTCATAGCTGGTGCATAATTAAAGACCTTTAACGCTGTTTAATTTCTACATTGGTAAGGCCATCCTCCTTTTGAGCGGTGTCAACTAGTCTTCATTGCTATTTATTCTAGAGCCTAGATATTCAAAGTTTGTGACATTGTGTATTTCTACATCATTTATTGTTATTTTTGGGCGACAGCTAGTTACTTACACACTATATCTGCCGTCTCAACATAGGATGCAACTTTTTGTTATTTTAAAGCTCCCACCCGGCTGTAGTCGGGGCCCTAATATAACCTAACGGTTGAACGGGGTTTCTGGGACCTCTCACCCCGTGATCTTCATTAGAATTTTTTGTCTTTTTGCATTTTGTGTCTCCGGGTGTTTGTTTCTTGGTTGTGTCATGGTGTGGTTTAATCTCACTCACTTACTTACATACCCATGCCATGGACCGTGTTGTGTACTTACATACCCATGCCATGGACCGTGTTGTGTACTTACATACCCATGCCATGGACCGTGTTGTGTACTTACATACCCATGCCATTGACCGTGTTGTGTACTTACATACCCATGCCATTGACCGTGTTGTGTACTTACATACCCATGCCATGGACCGTGTTATGTACTTACATACCCATGCCATGGACAGTGTTATGTACTTACATACCCATGCCATGGACCATGCTGTGGAAAGGGCATATCAGAAAGGGAATGACAGTGAAGGAAGAAATTACTGCAGAAAGGATGTGAGCTGAGCGACTGAGAAGAAAAGGATTAAACACAATGGTCCTGAAATCCCAAACTATCATTGTGGAAGATTTTTTTTAAACGAGCGGGTCTTTCTAGTCACACTGGCCATCACCATGGGTTGTGAGTCTGTCAAGAATATTCTCTCACTGACTTCCTCTATCCCTCCTTCCACAGATCTTCCTATGGTCACAACATGTTCCATTTTCCCTCATCTCATAATATTGCCGACAAATTATGATTTTCTCCTTAAAATGTATTGTTGCATTTTAAAAGTAAATGAAATTTTTTTTGACAAATTCTGTAACTGACTTCTTATTTTACTAAATACGTTCTGTATAACTCTTCTGTTGACAAAGCATAATTTTTTTTTATACATTTCATTAAAGGGCCCGCAAGGCGGGCATTGAAATTTCCCCGGTAGGACACCCCCGCATCGCGGCAAAAATTTTTTTTTTTAAAATTTTTAAAGTAATATTTATTGATACACTACATCAACACCAAGGCTAACGTAGGAACATCTAGTTAAACAAAGTCTATCAAATCACCATACAATGTTATGTCAGTTACAACAACTGCAAAAAAAAAAAAAAAAAAAAAAAGACAGTACTTCACTTCACACATGCAATGTTAAAAGATGTACATTGTACAGTACATCACAAATAATGATGCAAACAAGAGTAAAAAGTCATATGTACATTTAGCACACTAGTGGTTTATCTGATCTGTGGAATGCAGCAGGGAGACAAACAGCAGGGAGACAAACAGCAGCGAGACAAACAGCAGCGAGATAAACAGCAGGGAGACAAACAGCAGGGAGACAAACAGCAGGGAGACAAACAGCAGCGAGACAAACATAAGGGAGACAAACAGCAGGGAGACAAACAGCAGGGAGACAAACAGCAGGGAGACAAACAGCAGGGAGACAAACAGCAGGGTGACAAACAGCAGGGAGACAAACAGCAGCGAGACAAACAGCAGGGAGACAAACAGCAGGGAGACAAACAGCAGGGAGACAAACAGCAGGGAGACAAACAGCAGCGAGACAAACAGCAGGGAGACAAACAGCAGGGAGACAAACAGCAGGGAGACAAACAGCAGGGGAACGGCTATTTTGTTTAACGATTAAAGTGCGCAAAAATAAGCGCAATGTAAACATGACCACACCTGACTAATATTTGAAGAAATACTGCTTCAGATGTATTGTGTTATATACATTTATATTTACTGAATGTTCAAACAAACTGCACATGTTTTTGAAAATATTCATTTAAAAAAAAAAATTTTTAACGTATCCAGAACTCATTAAGTCTCATAGACTTACACTTAATATCTTTTTCGTCCATATTAGGACGAAATTTTTCGATATTTGAAGCCCTACCATGGCTTTTGCCAGGGGCCGCAATATAGGCAGGCCATAGATATGGCCAATTGTCTGAACGCGGTTTCTGGGACCTCTCCACGGCGATCCTCATCCGCATGGTGACACTTTGTGTCATCGGGTGTTTGTCGCTTGTGTGATGTCCTGGTGGGGTAGAAAGTCAGTCAGTCACTTAAAATTCAAAGGTCATATAATATATTTGAACTATTTTTTTGAAAATTGTTAAACTTTGTTCACAAAATATATAGGCCCTACATGATTTATGTCCATAGTAAATTGTTGTAATGCCGTCGATGAGAGAATTTGCAGAATCAATCTTTCTATCTATCTATTGTCTTCTTCACTTTTACCGGGTTGCAGCCCAGTGTCGTGGTTTAAAATATTTGTTTTGTGCCTCACGCGTGATTTTAGTGACAGTTTTCTGAATCTTCTGGCCGTATTCAGCTACTCCATGTATCCATTTTTTCCTGGGTCTTCCTCTGGCCTTTCTTCCCTATGTTCTATTGTAAAAAGCCTTATAGGCAATCTGATCCGGTTGCATTCTTACTAAATGACCAAACCACTTCATTCTCTGTCTTTCAATGTTTCATGCATGATCTTGTTCCAACTTTGTCTCTAATGCTGACTTTTGTGACTCTGTCTCTTCGTGTATTGTTGGTGACTCTTCGAAGACATCGCATTTCACACGTGGTTATTTTTTGCATATGTGATTTGTTCATTGTCCACGTTTGGCACTGATAACATAACGTAGGGATGAAAATGCTGTTGATCATCCATTGTTTGGCTGGTAACGAGATCTTTGGATGACGAAGAAGTGGGGCCAGTTGGTAGTTGACTGCATTGGCTTTTTGAACTCTAGCCTGTATCTCTTTATCGAGTCTTCCATCTTCTGTAAATATGCATCCTAAGTACTTGAATTCTTGAACTTGTTCTAATTGTATGTCATTGATCTTTATGTTTACATTACTGTGTTTCTTTCCTATGGTCATTACTTCAGTTTTTGAGAATCAATGAAAACACTAAATGATATTATTGAACGCAATTGTAAGCTATAACGATACATTTTAAAATCCTTGTGGATTTTTCTGGGACATGTGGGTGTTGCTGATGAAAGTAAAAATTATTTCATATTTTACGAATGTTATCCATGGGCCCGGATACTTAAATTTCTGTACTTGTCCTAAAATAACACCATTGACCTTTTTTTTTCACATTTATTCAATCTGAGACCCATCCTTCCAATTTCGAACACCACATTATCCATCATTTTCTGCAGTTCTTTCTGTTTTTCGTGCAGTTCATAAAGTTGAAGATTATGGTAACGATGATTATCTTTTCATTATATGGCACGAAAATTGTACGCACACCTGCAACTATGATTCAAATTTGACTGCTAAACTGTCACAAGTAATCTCCACGTTCAATTGATAGCATTGGTAGTACAGAACAACGTTGTGTGGGTGAGTTTTTTGACTTTATATATTTGTGACGATGTTTTTATTGTTGGTATGTATAAATAATTCCATTAGAAAAGGGGGGGGGGGGGCTGCATGGTCTCGGGGCATTTTGTCCGCCTCGGGTGCTAGAGGTTCAATCCCCGTTAAGGGCTGGGATTTTTTTCACGTGGACTTGCACTTGGTCTTCTAAGTTCTAAGTAATCTAAAATTAAAATCTAAGTAATTATTAGTAATTAATTCCCCCTGGTCTCTCTGGATAGTGATATCGGACGCCCGTGTGTATTGTTGCGCACGTAAAAAAACCCTTGGCAGTTGGAAATCGAAAAGAGTAACAGTAGCCTAATAATGGCGCTGCGTGGGCAAAATTTAGATTTAAAATACTAAAATAAAAGTATTATTTCAGGATCCTCGCCGGTGCTAAAGAAGCACCTGTTCACTGTGCTGAGCTTCCGTCTTCGGACTCAGACTTGTGAGCTAGAAGAGAAGAACGGAGCACTTATTGATTACTACCAGTTTGCCATGATGATGATCCATTATTTAAACTTCACTTCATGAGAATGCATGCTACTTCGTAGCAGACGTAGCTGCAAGGATTTCATGCTATCCTCCTAATAACGGTCCTAGTATCCAGGCGGAAAATAATACCCTAACAGGGCCTCAGTCACGTGTCAGTTGCACACTTCCGGGGACTATAACGCCACAGCCGAATTGCGAACTTCCGTCAAGAGTATCCCTCACGCCGCATGGATTGGGGCTAAACTAGATGGCTAGGACTCACAAGCAAATAAAATGAAGGAAGCTGCAGGAGATGCGGTAGCTCCTGCTCGTGAGTCCCAGCCATCTAGTTTAGCTGCAATCCACGCCGCATGAGCGGCGTGGGGGATACTCTCGGTGGTGGAAGTCGCTGGCAGCGCGCAATTTAAGATGACAGAAATGCGCAATCGACACATGACTGAGGCCCTGTTAGGGTATATTTTCCACCTCGATAATTTAGGACCATTTTTTCAGAGGGTAGCCCATAAATGTATTTGACAGTACGACCGCTGATTCCGGATCTCAGATTGCTTCGCTTTGGTATATAGGATCCGTCACAACCGACTCACAAAGGTGGAGATTGAGACAGTCATGCTTTGTGCAGGGTGACAAATGACAAACATCACTTTAGTGTTTCCGGGTAGTTAGAGTTCTATTGCAGTTTTTTTCTGAAGCATGCATTCATGAGTTTTGGGAAAGAAGTTGAACATGCAGAGCCAAATTGGCTGGGTTTGCAACTGTGATGGGGAAACCATGACCGGCTCCAGCTGATGTAACGTGACATGCCGCTGACATCACCAGGTCGGGTTTATGATGCGTTAATGCAGCGGTTTTCAAACACTATTTTTGACAGTGGCAAGGGAAGACAACTTAAATTTTAACTTTTAAGTATCTACCTGCCTTCTTTAATAATTTCACAAGTTTTAGCCTATTTTTCTTGATCATTGCCCCGGCACCCAGTTTGAGAGCCGCTGTATTAACACATCATTAGCCTTACTGGGTGACATCAGCAGCATGGCCTGTCAGCTGGGGTTGGTCGTGGGTGAACCTATGTGTGACAGTATATGATGACAGCTAATGTGGTCATCATGACCCTTTTGGTTCTTTTGGCAGCAGGTGAACAATACAGAGGCACGAACCAAACATTAAGGTCTGGAGAGAATAGTTAGTACAGCTAGAGTGATCAGGAAATTCTTTTTCTTCATCTTCTTCGCCTTCACCAGCTGTACACTCTGGCGGAAAGCTCTGGTTGCCCGTCCACTAGTGAACTGCAGTCCTGCTCCAGCGTGTGCATCAGTTTTACAGATCTCATTCTCTTGAATACAGACTGTTGGCTCCTTGCCTCTCCGGCAGATGAAATCCGACTATAAAGGAAGTTCCCCAATTAGTCGAGGCTCTCACGACATGCTTTTGGGGAGGCAGTAAGTCTATTCTTGTTTTCCCCATAATGGGGCCCCGGAATCCACACGGGGGGATCAGGGGATCTAGTCGAAACTTAACACTCTGATGACATCGAACAACTGTTATTGGCATCATCAGAATTCATCAGATTTGCAGGCTGATGGCTGCTAAAGAAAAGGCTTATGCTGTCATAAGAAATGGAAATGTCGCAAATGCTGTGATCTCACCTCTTAGCTTTGAATTCATAAACTGCCAGATGCCTAAGTTGAGTTGAATTGACATCACAGCACGCAGGGCATTCGCATGTGTGCTCTGTCCTTATCTTCAGCAGCCAATACTGATGGTACTGGTCAAAATCTGGTTATATGTCTGTCTTGCCTTTCCTCTGACCGTAGTGAGCCAGCTAGACTCTCTGGTTACAGCCAGGTGCCTCATTCTCTCCAGACCATAATAATCTTGCTTCTCTACTTATTCCGTTGCTTATTCCCAAAGCGCCTTGACTACATCTGCCTTGTCATGCATCAATTCACCACCCAGTAGTGCAAATCCAGCCAATATAACCTTATCGTTGAACAGGGCTTACCAGGATTTATGTTTCCACAGTGAGATTCTCATCCTTGAGGTGTTAATCCTGTGGACTGAACCCTGGAGGGGATAACCAACAAAGTCCCTAATATAAATGTGTTATACCATTGATTGGTGTTTCTGGAGTGAAGAGAGTATCTGGATTAGGTTTTTTTTTAATTTCTTTTATCCACTTTAAATCTGGCTGTAACAGGCACCATTAGCATGCGGACACTTAATTGACTGCCCAAAGAAGGGTATGAAGTACATACGACTACAGGATGTTCTAGTGATATTAATTTATTCATTCATCAAAACACGTTCTTTGCAGAAGATCATTGTCATTACTGCTTGCCTGAAAGAAACTCGTTCTCTTGTCAGATCTCCTACCTCATAAACTTTCTACCCATAGTGTCACTTATATCCTATGCCCATCTTTCTACTGGTCAGCCACTCATCATCTTTTCTGCTACTGTGCCTTCTGTTATTCTTTCCAATCCATTGTGGTGCTTGATATGCGAACATATGGTAATGGTAATTGTAATGTTAGTTATAGCTACATTGCAAATAGGTCACCCCATAGTTGTTCCGCTCCTGTGTCAAAGAAAAACACACAGAATGTTGATCACAGTCCCTTGTGGAGAGATTGACAGACTGCTGTTTCAGCATATGCACTAGCATACACACGCATTAAAAGCATACGGTAGCCATCAGAAGTGCCAACACAAACAGTCGACACTAGAAATGCAGTTTATCATTAACGGTAGCAGACATAACCAACAAATAGCACTTATGTCAGTTTCAGGGACAAGATTCTGTTTACTAGCCGATCTCCTTTGATGGTCAGATCTTTTAGGATGTCAGTATGTCTGTTCTTCTTGTTGCATGATATTCTGTAAATCTTTCCGAAACATTTAAGCTCAAAATCCTCTTTTTCTTCCATAATGACTGCGAGATAGTTCATGGCTCACATCCTCATTTTGCTGCACGAAAGACACATGTTGTTAGAATATTTGCGTTTATTTCCTTACATTCATTCATTACATTATGTGTTTCCCAAACATTTTTTAGTTGAGTTGCGGCACACTTTTTCAATTAAATTTTTCCCACAGCACCCTAACCTAAGTAAAAGTATGACTATATGTAAGACATCAAAACAAATAAAACTCGCGTATCTTCGGAAATTTCACGGCACCCATCTGAAGAGGTTGCGGCTTCCCTGGGCGCCATGGCGCACAGTTTGGGAATCATTGCATTATGTAGTAAATGATAAGGTTCTTTATTTACAGAACTTGACAGAGATGGCTGAAAAGCGAAGTCAGACATACGTTGAGGATGTAGCAGAAGATGCCAAGAGACCAAAACTTGAAGTAATGGATGCAACCACTGAAGTATTAGCAGGTGAAAACACCCATGACAATGGTCTGAGCAACAAGGTTACACCTGCAAACATCTTGCTTGAAGAAACAGAAAGCATACAACAGCATTCTGCCCTACAGATAGACTCTGTGGGTAACAGTCTCACCCATCAAAATAATGCACTAAAGCCACCGCAGATTGTTGATGAGGAGGCTGACATGGCAGATACCTTAACTTCTGGGGATGCTTCTGAATTAGCAGCTGGTATGAAAACTGTAGAAGGTGCAGAAAACACACATCTACAACATTCTTCCCTGCAGACGGACGCTGTGGGTAACAGTCTTAATCATCAAAATGATGCTAAAACAGCACCGCAGGTTGTCGGTGAGGTGGACGTGGCACATCCTACAGCTATAGAAGATGCATCTGAGTTAGGCAGTGGTGCTAAATCACAGACAGGATTGTTGGATCCTCTCAGTTACACTAAATCTGAAGAGTTCACTTCAGAAATCTTCAAGATTCAAATTCATAATCTTCCCAAGTTTGGATTTAATGTAAGTACATCTAAGTATATATATATATATTGGGGGTGGGGTGTGTTCTCTGACCCTGTTTTTCTGTGTGGTATATCTTTGGATTCAAGTTGAACAGTGTATTTTATTTTTTCCCCCTTACTCTGTTGATTTGTTACTAGTTATTTCTCTGTCACTGACCTTCTGATTTCAGTGTTTGTGTGGGTCTCTCTTGTCTTTCCTTTTCCTCATGGCATGACCAAAAAGTGAGGACTAAGTCTTTCTGATTGTGCTAAGTTGTTTTCTAGCCCTCACAACTTTAAACAAATCTGGGTTGCTCTGTTTTGCTGTCCATGTTAGGATTCTTCTGTAAAACCACATCTCCGAGGTCTCAGCAAAATGTTTGGTTTGCTTATTACCACCATCACTCAAGCTGCTTTTACTTCCCAGGAATTTACCTGGTACCCATTTAAGGCTAGGTCAACCTTGGCGGCAATGACATTTTTTAGCACACACAAAAAGTCAGGCTTACTTTGGATTTGAATCCACGACCTTTGTATCTGCAGTCAAGAGTCTTGTCACTACTCCATAATGGCTCAATGGCTGTATGTAGAATTTTAGAAGTCTTTTTTTCTTCACATTCTTTGTTTAAGCAAAAACAAATCAATGGCTTGCGGTTTCATCTTCATTATCAGGTGCTTTACTTGTTGTCATGGGTGATCATGTTTCTTCACATCTTGCGACCTTCAGAAGCATGCATCTGTTCGTCTGCTGACACTCTTCCATTCCATAAACAAACAGAGGTGGAACGCTTGAGGCCGTTAAATATTATATATTAATAAAGTAACAGACAGTGTATTGATCGTCGCTCATAGAAAGAAGTAAAAAGATAGAAGAACGCACTAGACAACATAAAAATTGAAAGCTTTAGTTACCGTGCGGGGAATTGAACCTGTCACCTCCAGATGGCGCATGCGCCTCCCTTTGGAAACAAGTGCACTAAGAACATGGTCAACTAGGCACCCCGAAAAACAGGTGTCTTATTGGGCATGCCTGTCAAACAGATTGAAATGCACAGCTATGGAATACAGACATAATTCATTTCAAACCATTGAAATGGCACCATAGGTTACAGAAATTTATATTAATGAAGCATAGGTCGACTAAGCCGATGAATTTCATTCCATAACAAAAGGCTTTCAAAAACCTTGTCTTGTTTTCTTCCACTATCTCTCTCTGCAGACAAATTCTAAGAATACCATGGATAAAGAAGAAGACATTGACATCCTACATGTTTACATGATCTGAGCATTGAGGAGAATTGGCTCATAAACAGCATCCTGCCACGAAAGCTGCGGTGTTTTGATCATGTTAAATTACACATCATGATGGCCTGGACGGGACAGTGGCGGAGGGTACTGTTTCCAGAAAATGCAGATGCAGAGAGACCTCAGTGAAGGTGGAGACAGTGAAGATGCATTGGATCTGAAAACACATAGGGCTGGAAAATTGGCTGGAGAAAGAAAAACATGCTGTGATGCGACCAACCAAAAAACACATGGAGAAGGGAGCTGGAGAATGAAGTTAGAAAGATGGGGAGAGCTGCATGCGAAAGCAAATGATAGAATGACTCTGCTTGAGTTGGGGTAGGGCCTATGCTCCATTGGGGGAGGGTGGGGGGCTGCTAGAAAGGCAGAAGAAGAAGATGAGACCAATGTTCTGTAATGGGCATGCTTATTGATTGTTTATTTCTGGTATAACATGGCACAAAAATGATGAATGTCTTTGTGATGTTTGTTGAAGTTATCTTCAGACCTAAGCCTTCTTAAACATTGGGTGAAGGACGGAGCGCTTATGGGAGTGTCCTGATTGCTATGATGTCGATTCTTAATTCAACATTTAAGATTCAACATTCTTCTTCAACATACCAAGATTACTGAAGCAGTCCAAGGAATTCTAAGCATTCTTCTGAACCGCCACATCTCTGAGAGCCTGATGAGTTTTTTGAGCTGATTCAAGAACCAACATACAGCACTCTGGGCATTCCTATAAGCACTCTGTCCCCATCTTCAGCAGCCAGTGAAGAGTTTTGATACTACTGGTGCCGGTAGCATTCTGATAAAACGTACGTCTTTCCTTTCCTCAGAGCCTCGAGCATCTGCCAGAACCTCTCGCCGCTCCCGGCCGTATCAATCTCACCAGACTATGGTGATCTATCGGCTTCTCTCAACTATACACACTCTCTCACAAGGCACTAACCACGTCTGCCTTATCATGCATCATTATTCCACCAAGTTGTGCACAGCCAGTCTGTCCTCCTGTTCATTTCCCATCACACCAGCGTTTACTAGTGACAAAATCAAGATGAGTTATTTCTGTTTGTTTACTATTTCGTTATTGTCAAGATTGCATTAGTGTGAAACAACTGGTTTGTGTATTTTCATGTTTCAGGATTTGAAGAAAAGGCTCAAGTCTCACCTGAAACTAAATCCCCACAAGATTAAGAGTGATAAACGTTATGTCACGTACGTCTGTTTTAAGTAAGTTCTTTTTTTCACCCGTGTAATCATTTTCTCACATGTATTTAAATTCATCAGTATGTCACATATGTTTGTTTTATGTGTTATTTTCTTATTAATGCCAGCAATACTAAATTTTTTTTGAGTATATTTAATCTGTACTGAATGCCAGGCACACACAATGATTTCCAGCCCATACACACTGTGATTCATCGTTCATTCATGCTTGCTGGCCTTTCACACGTGCGACTCTCTGTTACAGGGGTATCGAGTTGTATTGTCTTCGACGCTTATTGTTTTTACAGTTAACATTTTGCTTTTCTGTGACTTACACTGCACAGAAACATAGGGGTTATCGGGCTGTGAAGTTGCAACCTTTTATTTCTTTTGATGCAAGGTTGTAGCCCAGTGTCGTGGCATGTGGGCCTGCTAGCAGTGAGTTACTATGGCCCCATTAACAGTAATAGCTTTTTTTATGTTGCAGAAATGAGCAAGATAGAGATGAGGCTCTTGGGAAACTTCATGGACACGTTTGGAAAGGCAAAACACTGCAAGCAAAGGTACAACATTCATCAATTATGTTAAACGCAACAAGCATTCCTGTTTAGGACGTAATTTTTCTTTATATTGAAGCCCTACTTCGGCTGTTGCCGGGGGCCCTAATATAACCCAACCTGTGGGCTGAACGAGGTTTCTGGGACCCAGTCCCCAGATGATCCTCATCCAAATGGTTGCACTCTGTGTCACCGGGTGTTTATCGCTTTCGGTGATGACCCGGTGGAGTAAAACGTCAAGTCATTCATCAGATATATCTTTCTTACAATCTATATTTGTGTGTGTGTTTTCTATTCATTTGAATGTCTATCTGTCCGCCTGTCTGATTGATTTATTATCTGATGAATAGTCTGTGTGTATGACCATCTTTTAGTCTGATTAAACATTCAGATATCTCTTACTGTGTTCGTTAATTTATGTACCTATCTATGGGGTCCTAATGGAGCAATGATGCGCAATACAAGACTCTTAATGTCTATTAGCCTCTCTTGCTCAAGCCTACCTCACCTTCACGTGGTGGACCCTGTTCTCCCCAGCAATCCAGTTGAAGGTTGGGGTCTCAACCCCCAGCGGGAAACTGGATGGGACAACAAACGAGGTAAAGGCGAAAGACAAATGGATGAGCCTACTCTCCTCGAGTATGATCACAGTCTACCCTAGCAAAACAAGGTGCTGAAGTCGGAGGCAACCAGCCAAGAGGCGCACCACAGCAATCAGGATGCCACGCATACACGCCATGGAAATATGTCTATATCAGCAAAACGTTATGGTGCTCGCCCTGTGATGGACTCTCAGACAGGAGCAGTGCCGGGCCCTCTGCCTCGAAGAGGCCCAACCCAAATTACTGGAGGTCCTTCTCAAATGTCCTGTGGAGCCAGGGGACGTGAGAATAGAGCATCTGGAGTCAAATTAATGCACTGGAATGCAGAGGGGATTACAAATAAAAAGCTAGAGTTAGAAAATATTCTAAATGAGGAACAGATTCATATATGCTGTCTACAAGAAACCCACCTCACTGAAGACACAGTCTTCAAAATCAGAGGTTATCAGTGCTTCCGATCAGACCGGAAAGGCAGGAAAAAGGGGGGAATATTGACTCTTGTGAGGAACAATATCACTGCGTGCCAGACTGAAGTATATATGGATGGAGCAGAATATCAGATTCTGAAACTACAAACTGGAAATACAGACTTCTACCTGATCAATTATTACTGCCCAAGTGATCGTCCCCAGGCTTTAGACACAATCCCAGTGGAAGAAAAGATGATTCTATGTGGAGACTTTAACAGCCACTCACAAAGCTGGGGATATGACCATATAGACCAGAGAGGAGAGAAACTGGAGGAGTGGCAGGATGAGAACAGATTTGTACTTATTAATAGGCCAACTGATCCACCCACATTCTACTCGAGGTCGTGGCACACCACTACTACCCCAGACCTAGCATTTCACTCTCCAGATCTGGAATGGAACATTAAACGAGTTGTTGGAAATCAACTGGGAGGCAGTGACCATCGACCGGTCTTCCTGAATGTAGAAAATGAGAAGGTCAGAGAAACTAGTACGCTGCCAAGGTGGAACTACAAGAAGGCTGACTGGACAATGTTCAAGCACCGTACCAGTATACTGCTTGGAAGTCTCAGCGTAGACCAGGATATAAACAAAGTAGTTAAAGAATTTAACAAATGCGTACTAAAGGCAGCAGGAGAATCAATACCAAGAGGTGCCCGTAAGCATTATAAGCCATACTGGAGTAATGAGCTAGAAAATTTACATAATGAAGTAGAAACATCCAGAAAGATAGCAGAGACCAGGCCAAACCAAGAACATCACAATAACTACCAGCATGCAAAAGCAAAATTTGTAAGGGCAAAGCTGCAGGTTAGAAGGGAAAGCTGGCAGGAGAAAACAAGGTCGCTGAACTTTGAAAAAGACACAAGAAAGTTATGGAAACTTGTGAAACAAATTAATGATGAGGACACAGGGTGGAACTCAAAGATCACGCTGCAGAAAGATGGAAACATGGTCACAGGAAAAGAGGCAGCCAACCTATTTGCGGACACTTTTGCTTTAGATAACGACATTGAAATCAGTTCAGAGAAAAAACACGAAATTCAAGAAAAGACACAATTTAGAAGTCAGAAAGAAATAACATCAGAGGCGCTAGAGGTGCCAATTACACTTAATGAACTGGAGTTGGCCATTTCAAAGCTGAAAATGCGGAAGTCACCAGGAGCAGATGGTATATCAAACGAAATGATCAGAAACTTAGGAAAAGTAACCAAAACAAAGCTTTTACAGATATTTAATGCTTGCTGGGCAACAGGGAATGTTCCACAAATCTGGAGAGAGGCAATTATGATACCTCTCATAAAGCCTGGGAAAGACAGTTCTAATGCCTCCAACTACAGACCAATCAGCCTCACAAGTTGTCTCTGTAAAACAATGGAGCGCATCACCAACCTCAGACTACAGTGGTACATTGAAAGTGAAAACATAATTACACCACAGCAGGCGGGCTTTAGAAAGTTCTATTCTACGGAAGACCAGACAACATACCTCTCCCAAGAAATAGAGGATGCTTTTCAAGATAAGAAACTGGTACTCGCGGCATGAATAGATTTAAGGAAAGCTTTTGATAAGGTTTGGAAGGAGGGGCTTTTGAAGAAATTGAGAAACTATAAAATAAATGGAAAAATGTACAATTGGATTAAAGCATATCTACATAACAGAAGAGCCCGGGTACAGGTAGATGGTTTCAAAAGTAAAAAAGTTCTACTGCGACAAGGCGTCCCTCAAGGTGGTGTCCTGTCGCCCACACTATTCCTTTTATTTATCAACGATCTGGTTGCTGAGATACCAAATGGAATCAAAATGGCAATGTATGCCGATGACCTGGTACTGTGGTGCACCAATGAACATGCAACGATAGCCACAAAAACACTACAGCGGGCTACAAATGCACTTGAGGCATGGGCCAATAGATGGTGTGTCAGTATCAACACAGACAAATGTAGCACCACACTATTCACCCTCTCCCCAAAGCAAAAAGCCGGCACCATCAAAATAAACGAAATACCTCTGAGAGATGATAAAGAGCCCACATACCTAGGAGTCACATTTGATGACAGGTTGACATGGAGAAAACATATCAACATGGCAGCAACCAAAGCCAGGAGGAAGACAGCAATACTAAGAAAACTAAGTGGAACCACATGGGGAGCAGATGGGAAAATACTCAATAAAGTATACAAGCAGAGCATACAACCACACTTGGAATATGGCTCAACTGCATGGTGTTCAGCATCTAGTACCACATTAAAGGAGTTAGACAAAGTGCAAAATCAAGCGCTCAGAGTCATCACAGGAGGGATGAAATCAACCCCCATATTAGAAATGGAGAAAGCTGGGAAAACACAGGCACTGAGAGAACGCAGAGATACAAAGTTGCAAATACAAGCTGAAAAGTTCCTCAGTATGCCAGATCACCCGATGGAAAATAGATTTAAGAACCTAGCCTTGGGACGGTTAAAAAGAAGCAGCTTTATACACCAAGCAAAAAGAATATGTAGACAAACTCCTGACCTTCCAGAAATTGGCTGCCCACTTAAAAGTATTCCGGAACAAACCCCATGGAGAGAAAAATGTAAACTAACGGTACAAATCCAGACAAATGTGAAAGGGATATTTGACAAGAAAGAGCAAGATAGTGTACAACGCAAAATGGCCACCCTCAGTTATATTGATGAAGAATACCCACAAGAACAATGGGTCAGAGTCTATACAGATGGGTCCGCAGAAAGTGCAGTTAGAAATGGTGGTGCTGGAGTGTACATCGAATTCCCAGATGGTACTAGGGATAAGTCCAGCGTACCAACCGGGAAGTATTGCCATAACTACGATGCAGAAACCCAGGCTATTAAGATAGCTACAGAGAAACTGCTAAATACCAACCTTGGCTCACAGTATGTGGTAATGCTTACAGATGCTAAATCAGTACTTGAAGCACTCCAGTCTAGGAAACTACCAGAATTGCAAACACTGCTGACACAACTCAGCGTTCAGCGAAGAGTCGTAATGCAGTGGATACCGTCTCATTGTGGAGTGCCTGGAAATGAGAAAGCGGATCAACTGGCAGGGGAAGGTGCGAAAAAAGAGCAGCCAGATGTACCAGTCACATACCACCAAAAGAAAAGAATCATTAAATCGATCAGGAAACCACCAGCCCCAGCACAAGACGACTATTTTATTATGGACAGACCAGAACAAGTCATTATCTTCCGCCTCAGAACAGGGCACAACCGATTACGTAACCACATGTACACAAAATTCAAGATAGGTGTATCAGCCATGTGCACCTGTGGAAATGTGCCCCAGACCGCAGAGCATGTACTCCAGGACTGCACCGATTTTGACACATTTAGGCAAACCTTTTGGCCAGAAAGAACAACAGTGGAACGTAAACTCTATGGACCACTGAATGAACTAACAACGACAGTGAAATTTATACAAGAGACAAAACTGCTGATATAGATAACTTATTTCCGGCGAACGAAAGAAGAAGAAGAAGTACCTATCTATCTTTCGATCTGGCTGCTGACATGTAGCTTTGTCAGTTCAACTGTACACCTGTGTCTGTCTATCCTTTTAGCTCTAAACTTGTCAGTCAAGTGTGTGAATGAATGAGAGGTATGTGAATGAGTGAGTGAATCAAGACTTGCCATCCCTGCACTTGGGACGTTTCCGCACATGCCCCATCTCCTTCCTAAATAGCCAACAAAGAGTCAATATGCTAATTGTATCAGTTGGAAACTAATTAACCATCTGGAGACAGAGCTTTTTTGGAGTTTTGGTTCCAAAAAGATGAGGCTAGTTAGGAGGGAATTCTCACAGTTTATACACGAAAATAAAAAAAAAAAATAAAGCATTAACATATCGAAAACTGTACATTCCTGTAGGAAATTGAATGAACTAACAGTCTATTTATGAATCAAATTAAAATCTCTACATTTATTCAAATTCTACGCCTTAGAACAGGACACAATCAACTTCGCTGCCACATGTACACAAAATTTAAAATCCACAAATCAGACATGTGCACATGTGGATTGGCACCTGAGATAACTGATCACGTCCTCCAAGACTGTCGCAAATACAACATATGAAGGCAAAACTTTTGGCCAAGAGAATCATCAGTGCAAGTCAAACTTTACAGGTCACTGAGTGAATTACAAAAGACAGTGAAGTTCATACTAAAGACGAAATTGCAGATTTTTATAATCCATTTCAAGCGAACAAAAGAATAAGAAGAAAATATTCAAATTAACTGTTATATGATTTGCATAATTTATGCAAGCATTTATTTTTTTTTAACTTGGGAAAAAACATGACTAACCTTAAAGATGTTTGTGAATTTTTTAATGGAAGCTTGAATAAGTCCTCACACTTGTGTTTTGGGAAGTACATGGTTCTACTCATTTTCCTGCCTCTAGATATGTTTCAGTTGCTATGATGCAAGTCCTTTTCGTCATTGTTGGTCATAGATAACCCCAGGAAAAAAATGGATGTATAATTACCGAACACATTAAACTTTTTCTCGACAGCCGTCAATGAATATGTGTGCAAGAAACCCTGTCGTTACACCCATGTGCCTCATTCTCTCCGGACCTTAATATTCTTGTTTTTCTACTGATTCCGTTGCTTGTTCGTAAAAGGCCTTGATCACATCTGCCTTGAAGAAACCATTACCAAAACAGTAATACCTGTAAACAGTGAAAGATAGGCCACATAATAGCAGGTTACAGTTGTGAATTTATTTTTCAACAGTGTGTGCAGGTGAATTTAATGCCATTTATGGCTGGGCAGGGCACTTTACGGAACACAATAACATCATGTTTTGGCGGCTAACAACAGTGGTGCTGTGACTTCCCAACTCTTACCATGAGAAACTGTTTTGTTTCAGACATGTTCTGAAGTTAAAGAAGACACACAACTACAGCGTGGGAGCACCTGGAAATGCCAGTTTATTAATAAATTTTGTACAAGTGGCATGTAGGCCTAATAGCACAGATAAAAGCTGTTTTGTGTAGACAGGGTAGTTAGTATCCTTTGGATATTTTCTCCAGGGTATTTCGGTGTGTTGGGAAATGAGCAGGCATATAGACTGGCTGGCTCTGCACCACTTGGTGGTGAATTGATGTATGACAAGTAAGATATTGTGAGGGCCCTTTAGGAGCGAGTGAACAGTGCAGAGGCACAGTTACATCATTACGGTCTAAGGAGAATAGCGCTAGCAGGAGTTACCAAAGGATCTGGCCGACGCTCAACACTCAAGGGAAGGATGAGACTGATATACAATCAGACGGTTTCTGGTACTAACCGAATTGGAACTATTTGCTTGCTGCTGAAAATGGGGACTGAGCACTTACATGTGTAAATATGGTATTTTGTGTGGTTATTCAGCTGACCATGTGTGTTTCAGATTGCAGCTCCTGTAGCTGATCCATATTTGCGGAAGAGAAATGACATATCAGGTGAGGATTGTGGGGCAGGGCATAACAGTGTGTGAGTGTAGGCTGACATGACATATCAGGTGAGAATAGTGGGGCATGACAGTGTGTAAGTGTTGGCTGACATATCAGGTGAGGATAGTGGGACATGACAGTGTGTGAGTGTTGGCTGACATATCAGGTAAGAATAGTGGGACATGACAGTGTGTAAGTGTTGGCTGACATATCAGGTGAGAATCATGGGACATGACAGTGTGTGAGTGTTGGCTGACATATCAGGTGAGAATCATGGGACATGACAGTGTGTAAGTGTTGGCTGACATATCAGGTGAGAATCATGGGACATAACAGTGTGTGAGTGTTGGCTGACATATCAGGTGAGAATCATGGGACATGACAGTGTGTGAGTGTTGGCTGACATATCAGGTAAGGATTGTGGGACATGACAGTGTGTGAGTATTGGCCGACATGACATTTCAGGTGAGGGTAGTGGGTCATGACAGTGTGTGAGTGTTGGCCGACATGACATATCAGGTGAGGGTAGTGGGTCATGACAGTGTGTGAGTATTGGGCAACATATCAGGCGAGAATAGTGGGACATGATAGTGTGTGGGTGTTGGCCCACGTATCAGATGAGGGTAGTGGGACATGACAGTATGTGGGTGTTTGCCGACATGACATATCAGGTAAGAATAGTGGGACATGACAGTGTGTGAGTGTTGGCCGACATGACATTTCAGGTGAGGGTAGTGGGTCATGACAGTGTGTGAGTGTTGGCCGACATGACATATCAGGTGAGGGTAGTGGGTCATGACAGTGTGTGGGTGTTTGCCGACATGACATATCAGGTAAGAATAGTGGGACATGACAGTGTGTGAGTGTTGGCCGAAATGACATATCAGGTGAGGGTAGTGGGTCATGACAGTGTGTGGGTGTTGGCCGACATGGCATATCAGGTAAGAATAGTGGGACATGACAGTGTGTGGGTGTTGGCCGAAATGGCATATCAGGTAAGAATAGTGGGGTATGACAGTGTGTGAGTGCTAGGCTGGTGTTGTTAGGTAGTTAGTAAGTTAGTTAATCAACATGTCATCCTCACTTCATTTCGGGAAAGTCCATAAGCGCTCAGATCCTAACATCATTATCTTTCTGAGCGTGTAACAATTGATGACACCAGTGATGTGTTGGTTTGCTATTCTTCTTCGGCTGCTTGTAAAGTGTTCATCTAACACAAAGTGGTTGTTATTCTCTGCCATTGCCCACAGCTCACTCCATTCTCCCCACATTTTTTTTCAACTAATTCTCTTTTTTGTGCATATTTTAGTCTGCATTTTTTCTATTTGCTTGAGTTCCAGTGGAAGGAGATTCTCAATGTGCCCCCATTCCAACTCTGGTATCTGTTTTCTGACTTCTTGGTGAACTGGATTTTATCCAGTTTTGTTTACTCAACATTAAATCTGTTTTCCTTATGTCAGATATGTGTTTTCTTTTTTCAAAATTCTGTCAGATAATCAGAAGAGCCAAACTGGCAAGGATAGTGCTGATCTGGCACCTGTAGACTCCAGCAAGGCACTGACAAAAGAGGAAGCAGAAGCCAGGTACATTATGCAAATTCTTTTTAATGAGGTGTAAGATTGGCACTCTGGACCAACAAACCTTTTTATGCTCAGATTCCCTCTTTAGTGCATACATCAGCATCACACAATAATTTATTAGTTCTTTGCTGGTTAACAAGACTTATTGTACATCTGGTGTGTGCCTCTCTTACCTGGCTGTTCTGATCTTGGCTTCCAGAAGGTAAATTTCTTTTTAAAATTTTGATTATGTATATATGCAGGCCTACAGTATATTTATGTTATTAGGATGATTTTCAAGCAAAATTTTGTTTTTATGGTTAAAAAATAGATAAGCAAAATCAGGGCTTGGAGCATATAAAAAGATTTTTAGTTAATTCCTATAGGAAAGTTTTTGTTTTATGTTCATCCTTCCCTCAGGAATGATTTATGATGAAAATTGTAGTTCCACTGTATAAGCCATTTGTGAATACGTCTGAAAAAGGCATGTACTGAGTTGTCTGAGAGCAATTGCTCTATCATTAGGAGACATAATACGGAAGAAAAGGTGAAACATTGTTAGATTTGATGAATCCCTGAGTTGGTTCCGGGACCCTATTATGGGAGGGGGGGGGGGGGAGGGAATAGACCCACTGCCTACCCAAAAGCAAATTGTAAGAGTTGACTAATTGGCAGTTTCCTTCGAAGTCGGAGTGCATCTGCCTTAGAGGCAAGGAACCAACAGTCTGCATACAAATGAGTCAGTTCTGTAAAACGGATCCACACGCAACAGGTTTTGGAACTGAACTGCAGTCAAAAAGTGGACGAACAACCAGAACTTTCCGCCAGAGTTTACAGCTGGTGAACGCGAAGAAGAAGTTAGGTTTGATGTAAGAAAATCTCAGTTGTTTGTAAGTTGATTAGGTCTGGCGCTAAAGAATTTATTATGACAATGAAGAGTTTAGTCGAGGAGGATGGGATTTAGTATGACAAAGGCAAACCTAATGTTAAGAAACTGAAGTGTGAGAAAAGATTTACGCTGTTTGTTTAAAGGCAAGCAAGTTTATGGGATTGGGATCAGAAGTTGTGGGTTTAGAATCCCATTACTGCAAGCTCTGGATTCTAGGGCCCCATTGTGGGGAAAACAAGAATAGACCTACAGCCTCCCCCAAAGCATGTCATTGGAGTCCACTTATTGAGGCTTTCTTCGAAGACAGAGTGCATCTGCCTGAGAGGCTAAGAACCAACAATCTGCATACAAAAAAGTTAGATTAGTAAAAACGGATGTGTCGCAACACTGTTTCTGAAAAAAAAAAGACTAAAGTTGTCTAGAGGTGGACGAACAATGAGAACTTTCCATCGGAGTTCACAGCTGGTGAATGTGAAGAAGAAGAAGAATACCACTACAGGGATGGGAACTTTTACAAGTATTTGGCCTGGCAATAACACAGTTTGATGTTCAAAGAAATTGAGGTGGTGGAAATGGCTTATGCTGGAGAAAAGAAATAACTGGGACAATTGCAGAGTTGATAAATGATTTTTACAATTATTTGGCCTGGCAATAACACAGTTTGATGTTCAAAGAAATTGAGGTGGTGGTTTTGCTGGAGAGAAGAAATAACTGGGACCATTGCAAAGTTGATAAATGGTGATTACATTTTCCTCCTCAGACTTCGGGCAAGCGTGAGTCCATTGTGGGATACAGATTATACGCAACAGTTACAGGTATAGTTAGTTAGTTAGTGGACAGATTATCATCATTGCACATCGAACAATTCAGTCCATAAGCGCTCAGATCCCCTCTTCAGTATCTCCATCAGCGTGTAGTTGCTTATGACACCAGTTCTGTGTTGGTTTACTATTCTTCTTTGGGTCCCTCTGTAGCGCTTGCTGGCTTCACCTCTTTTGTTGTTATGTTTGTGTAGTCTCGCCAGTGTTGCAGATTCACAATCATTACTTGATTCGTTTAATCGAGCCGCCTCTCTGAGGGTATACTGAATGTATATTTATTGCAGGTATACTTTTACTTTTTCATTATTTGTGAATTTGTGACACAGTGACGTGTATTTGACATTAAACATTAATCTGATAAATTAGCAACTCTTTATTGTGTCTGCAGTTTCCAAAGCAGATGCTTCAGAAAGTTAGTAAACAGCAATGTAGAGTTGTTGTATTGAGGGGAATTAAGAACTTACTTCACAGCACTTGTAATGTTTCCAAAGATGCTCTGTCCTCATCGTCAGCAGACAGTTCCAATTCTAATGCTAACAGTAGCAGTCTGATTGTGTGACCTTCTTGCCTTGCCTCTGAATGTTGAATGTCAGCTAGATCCCCTGGTCACTGCCCTCTGCACAGTTCCCTCTTGACCAGGGCTACTCAACTAATGACTCGTGGGTCAGATTTAGGCCGCAGAGGCCTAGCAAGTGACCCATGAATAACTGCCAACTGTATTGTATTAATGATCTTTCTAGGCTCAGGCCTCTGGTCCGTGATGATCCCCATTTTCCAACATTTGGCCCCTGAACGGCCCTACTCCAGATCATCTTGGTACTTCAGCATTGTTCCTTGCTTTTATCATTGACACATCATGGTGCTGTAAAGTTTCTCTGATGTTATCTTCCCATCTTCTTCTTGGTCTACCTCTTGCTCTACTTCCTTCTCCTCTTTTGGTAGCCTTCTATGGTATAGCATTAGAACGCATTCTCTTCAGGTGGGCTAACCATTTGATTTGCTGTCTTTGTATGTAATTAAGAACTGGTTCTGTGCCGACTTTATCTCGTATGAATGACCTCATTCCTGATTTTATCTCACTGGTCACTACCTTGAACATATCTAGCTTGCCATGCATCAGTTCACCACCCAGTGGGAAATTTTATGTCAGTAAGCACTTTATGGCACGAAATAACATCACAATGTGTTGGCAGACGAGAAGGCAGCAACTCCTTGATGCCTGCCAGGAGATACTGCATTTCAAAGCCATGTTCTGAAGTTACAGAAGACACACAACTTCAACATGGAGCCAAATTAGAAATAGAGGAAAAAAACACCCTATATTCCTTGATTTGCCAAGTTTTCACATTTTCAAGTTCATTTTAAGGTGAAGTGTCAAGTTTCCTTCCTTTTTGATTAGTTTTTCTTCATGGAACATTGCCGGGTAACCATTTTGATGAACCTCACAGCCCCATTGGTCATCAAAATATCTCTTTCCTCTCCTGGGGATTGAACCCTGACTACCCTCTTAGTAAATGAGCATGCTTACTAATCTGCCAGCAAGGCTGTAGGATGTTGTGGTTGATTGATTGATTGATGTTTTACCCCACTAAGATATCAGACCAAGTGATAAACACCAGATGACACAAAGTGCCACCATGCAGATGAGGATCACCCGTGGAGAGGTCCCAGAAACCCTGTTTAATCCATGGGGGTGGGGGAGGGGGGGTGGTTATTTTAGTGCTCCTGGCAAGAGACAGGGTAGGGCTTCAAAATGAGGAAAAATTGTGTTGTAAGTCATGGGGCATGAGCACTAAAGATTAATACTGGTCAGGATGTTTCAGCACCTCTCTGCAGGTCATTCTAAAAACGGTTCCCAACCAGGAACCTGGGCGGTGTAGATCGAGTCATGTTCTTGGTGGTCAGAGTGCATCAGGAGTTTGCACACAGATAAGTCAGATCTGTCAAATGGAAGGGCACAGAAAACTCTGGCTCAAATCTAGAAGTGGGTGAACAACCAGAACTTTCTGCTAGAGTTTACAGCTGGCAGATGTTCTTTTTTTTCGTTCGCTTGAAATAAATTATTTATATCTGCAGTGCTGTCTCTAGTATGAACTTCACTGTCTTTTGTAATTCATTTAGCGGCCCAGAAAGTTTGGCTTCTATCAGTGTCTCTCTTCTTGGCCAGAAGTTTTGCCTGGAAATGTATTTGGGACAGTCTTGAAGAATGTGATCTGTTGTCTCAGGTGCCAGTCCACATGGCTGATTCGCCAATCTCAAATTTTGTCTACATGTGGCTATGAAGTCATTTGTGCCTTGTTCTAAGGCGTAGAATAACTTGCTTTGACCTGTCCATAATATGGTAATCAATTTTTGATTGATTATTCTTTTCTTCTGTTGATAAGAGACAGGTACCTCAGGTTGTTCTTCACTTGCACTTTCCTTAGCTTGTTTACTGACAAATTTGAACAAGAAGAATGAGACTCTGGTAGATGGCAGCTGTTTGTCTTAAATTTCACTACACACTTGAACCCATCTCTCCTAATGTGAGAGATGGTCTTTGTATACCCTCTGAGCGACATGCACAGCTGTCTTTTAATAGTTCTGGGAAATGACTTGCTTTTCAGATTAAAACAGACAAGATAAAGGATGTTATGGACAAACTGGCAAGAAACCACTTTGTGAAGCATTTGTTTAAAGACAGGTAAGTTTGAGTCATGTTCGGTTCTAACTCTACCATTGAGCTGGAAGTTCTTTAGAAGCATCAATAGTGTCAAATCACATGTCCAGCCAGATCTCTTGGCTTGTGAAAAACATGAAACATGATCAGAAAATAAATCTTGACAAATCAGATTGTAGTTTGAAGATAAATCAGACCAGCCCAGAACACAGTCTCATGATAAATCAGACTAGCTCAAAGAATAAACAAAATAAGTTAGAACACCCCCAAAATATGATCAGAAAATAAATCACGACAAACCATAACACAATTAAAAAGATAAATCAGACCAGCCCAAAACAGTCTTATAATAATTTAGAAACTCAACTTTTTAAACTCAAAACATGCACGAAAAATTAATCAGAATAATGCAAAACAGACTCAGAAAATAATCGTTGGTAAATTGAAAAAATGTGGGACGCAATTTTTTTGTTATTTTGAAGCCCCACACCGGCTTTTGCCAGGGGCCGCAATATAGCCTGAAGTCTGAACTCGGTTTCTGGGACCTCTCCACAGATGATCCTGACGCGCATGGTGGCACTTTGTGTTACTGGGTATTTATCGCTCTGTGTGATGTCCTAGTGGAGTAAAATTTACTTACTTAATCTGAAAATAAATCGTGACAAACCAAAACACAATAGAAAATAAATAAGCCCACTCCAAAACACGGTCACATGATAAGCTAGACTAACCCAGAACATGAACAGAAAATAAACTGGGACAACCCAAAACATAAAATGAATCGGGACAACCCAAAACATAAACATAAAATAAATCGGGACAACCCAAAACATGAACATAAAATGTATCGGGACAACCCAAAATTTGAACATAAAATAAATCGGGACAACCCAAAACATGAACATGAAATAAATCGGGGCAACCCAAAAAATGAACATAAAATATATTGGGACAACCCAAAACATGAACATGAAATAAATTGGGACAACCTAAAACATGAACATAAAATAAATCGGGACAACCTAAAACATGAACATGAAATAAATCAGGACAACCCAAAACACAGTAAAAGATTGTCCGGATGTATGTCCTAGGGAAGTAAAGATGGCCGACGAAATGGCCACATTACCCACCAAGTGCCGATTGGTCTGTAAAAATGTAGGGTGCTCTTCCCATATGCCCGATGCGCCTAAAGGCGGGAAAAGGGATCTTAACTTTACTTTTACTTCACTTTAACTTTACTTGCATCGCTTGGACACAAGCATCTAGAGAATCTTTGGATATGTGAATATACAGAAGAATAGGTCATATTGTATGGAAACAAAAGCAGTTAACATAATGAGGTTATGGAGAGCCCACGAAGAGAGTTACTGAAAGAAATAATAAAAGAGACAGTTAAAATATTTTGGCCACATTAAAAGACATAATACTTTTTCAAAAAACCATACTGGAGGGAAAGTCAAAGGCAAGAGGTGGTCAGTGATACAAGTTGGAGGACAACATAAAGAGATAGACATACAGCAGTCTGTGAGAGTGTACAACCAAGAAGAGAGACAAGGCAGGCATGCTTGAGATTTACTGCAGCCAACCTTCATTGTGGATGTAGCGCCTGATTGATTAATATAATTATTACTTAAATTGTAATCATAAGATAAGTAACTGATACCTTTATATAATTTTTTCCAGATTTGCCAGTGAAGGACTTCCATGCCCGCTTCTTCCCATTGTGCCATCAGTAAGTTGATCATTTCTTTGTTTTAGTTATGACTAACAAAAAAAAAACAAAAAAAATCTTATCATGCTAAGTGGTGAATGTTAAAATGGCGATCACAGTAACTTTATCCTCTCTGGTCTTAATAGCCAAAACAATCATGAAATCACGAAGTCTCAGGTCATCAAGGAACAACAAATGAAATGGTTTGGACACCTAACAAGAAAGCCCTGGTACTATCTGCCACAGCGATTTGGTTTAGGGCCTATCCCCACTGTTGGATAGAAGGAAGAAGAAGAATCCAGAGATCACAGGCAGTAAGTTACATGGATATTTAGCCCAGGCTATGCGGGTGTGTTTGGGAACAAACAGGCAGATATTTTGGCGGCACTGACCCTATTTGGGGATGCGCTGCAACTCCCTAAGGCAGAGGTGATCTTTGGCCTGTGGGATGATGTAACAAGTAAGATAGAAGATAGTGAAAAACCATACCTGGAGAAAACGATGCAGTGGTGAGTGTATCAGGGCTCTGGGCATTACTGGAGACCGGAGAAGATTGGGGGCTAGGAGGGGATAATGAGTAGTTAACCAGATGCTAACAGGAATCTTCAATATTGAGACTCCGCTGGCTGTTAGGTAGGGAGACTGGGCTAATTTCCTGAATGCTGCGATGTTAGATCTTTACCCAGATGATCGTCTCTCTCTCTTTTTTTCCCCCTCACTCTACATAAAATACACTGTCTCTGTGAAAGGTGCGTTTTGGTACTGTACTAATGGACTGAATGTATGCTGTATATGTTTACTGATTTTTACTTGTGCACTAAGTGCACCTTTGTATCTACAGAATAATCTACTTGTACACTGAGTGGATACTCTACCCTTATACAGAGTGGACACTCTACTTGTACACTGAGTGGACACTCTAACTCTCAGAGTAAATAATCTACTTGCACAGTGAGTGCATAATTTATGCATAGACAGAGTAGACACTCTACCTGTCAGGGTGCTAAGTGGTCTCAAAGTATGGTGTCCGCCTTGAATGTACAAGCCCCGGTGAAGGCTGGTATTTTTTTTCACAAGGACTTTAGTAATTTCCCCTGGTCTCTGGCTAGCAAGTTCAGACGCCCTAGTGTATAGTTGCGCAAGTAAAAAAAATCCCTTGGCAGTTGGAAATCGAAAAGAGTAGCCCATAGGCCCTGCCTGGGCAAAATTTGAAGTTAAAAGTCTACCAAAAAGTATTTCAGTATCCTCGCTTGTGCATCAGAGTTCGGGGACTGTGCTGAGATTATTCAGACTCTAACTTGAGGTAGAAGTAGAATGGAGCACTTATGTGTTACACCCATTTGTCATGATGTTGGTCCGTCAAATAAACATAAACATTACCTGTCAGAGTGGATAATGTACTTGTACACTGAGTGCATGCTCTATGTATAAACAGGGTGGACACTCTACCTTTTAGAGTGGATAATCTACTTGTACACTCAGTGGATACTCTGCTCATATACTGAGTGCATACTTACCCATATACAGAGTGGACACTCTAACCTGTCAGTGTGGATAATATAATTGTACACAGAGTGGACAATGCAGCCCACACATGGAGTTCACATGTTCAGTGTTTAGGAGGTGTTTATGATGCCGTTTTTCTCACATTGACCACATAAAATGATTTGGTTTTTTGTTTGTCTGCAGCCGGTGACAGCAGAGTACAGAAACAAGAATGAGTTCACAGTCGGATACAGTCTTGATGGCAAAGGTGAGCACACTAGCCAGAATCCGTCTTTTAGATCTGCCCTGAAAATGGCGGTTGGATCATTGTATTGTGGTTTACAGTTGGGCTGAAATATCTGCATCTTTTGTCAAAACTCATCCAATTTCAGCCGCTCCCTAAAAAGTCACAGAAGACGAAGATAGGTTGCCTTTTATTACATGCTTATTACAGTGCAGGTTTTTTCCTTTCTGCCCCCCCCCCCACCTTTTTTTCCTTTCCTTTCCTCGCAAGTCCCAAATGGGCCACTAGAACTCACATAAAGGTGGCTAGAACCCAAGTTAATTATCAGTACTCATTTTAACAGTTACCACACTTTTCTGGGTATAAGACAGTCTCTAGTTCCTTTCGGGGTGTTAGTGGGCTGCATTAGCACAGTCTATAGAAGACTCGCTTTCACATCAAGCTGGGACTTGCTGCAGCCCACGACCGGTGTTTGAAACCTGGCAGTTCCTGGGGTTCAGTCAGCCTCTAGGTAATGGGTACTAGAGCTAACACACTGGGGTAAATGGAAGAACGTCGCTGTAGCTACGGAGTTGCCTGCGGATGACAACACAGGCGGACAGTTTCTTATCAGCTGTACGTACTGGTGGCAGAGCACTTACGGTTTATAACCGTGTGCAATGATGCTCGTTCAAATCTCCCTACTGTACCTTTACCTTTTACCTATTTCCTTTAGCCCAAGATAAATAAATAAATATTTCAAACACATTCCATTTATCTGACAACTCTCCAACCTGTGATATGCCAGATATGTGCTGCAATGTGATTTTGTTGTTCTGTACAGCACAAAGACATATTCTTTTTAGAAATTGTTATCTAGGTTTGTATTATTACCTCCACAGGTTGTAGATCTTCTGCTTCATTTTCTTCTCCTCATCTTCTTCTTTTTCTTTATCCTTTTCTTCTTGTTCTTTGTCATCCTCTCCTCCTTCTCTTATTCATCCTGTTCTTCTGGTTCTTCATCATCCTCTTCTTCTTCATCCTCCTCCATCATCATTATCATCTTATTCTCATCCTCCTCTTCTTCATCCCCCTTCTTCATTTTCCTCTTCTTCTTCATCCTCCTCCTTCTTCTTCATTCTCCTCCTCCTCCATTATCCTCTTTATCAACCCCTCTTCTTTTTCTTGTGTTTACCCTTAAAAGGACAGCTGGCATGTTGTGTGGTTTACAGCTAGGCTGCAGTATCTTGACCTTTTGGCCCAAAACATAACTTTTCAGCAAACCTCTGTTGAGTCACCTTTGTTTGGGGAAAATGGGAGTTTGGGGGGGGGGGGGGGGGGGGGGGGGTCAGTGGATCTATTCTTGTTCTTAAAATTTGGGCAGTGAAGCCCACACATAAAGTAGCTATTGTCAAGAGGCCCCATTCCAGTCTGCAGTTGAAATGTTGATATAATAATAGTGACAACTGTAATTTGTCTGTCACTAGTCATTGTTGGATTCCGCTATGGCCTTTACAAAGAAGGCACCACGGCCGTGGGAGAGAGTACAAATTTAGGAATTGCCATGCCTGCAGCTATACCTGTTGTCCAGGTGAGTGAATGTTTGTTACTGAGTTGTTTTGTTGTCCAGGTGAGTGAATGTTTGTTGCAGAGTTATTTTGTTGTCCAGGTGAGTGAATGTTTGTTGCAGAGTTATTTTGTTGTCCAGGTGAGTGAATGTTTGTTGCTGGTTATTTTGTTGTCCAGGTGAGTGAATGTTTGTTGCAGAGTTATTTTGTTGTCCAGGTGAGTGAATGTTTGTTGCAGAGTTATTTTGTTGTCCAGGTGAGTGAATGTTTGTTGCTGGTTATTTTGTTGTCCAGGTGAGTGAATGTTTGTTGCAGAGTTATTTTGTTGTCCAGGTGAGTGAATGTTTGTTGCTGAGTTATTTTGTTGTCCAGGTGAGTGAATGTTTGTTGCTGAGTTATTTTGTTGTCCAGGTGAGTGAATGTTTGTTGCTGAGTTATTTTGTTGTCCAGGTGAGTGAGTGTTTGTTGCTGAGTTATATTGTTGTCCAGGTGAGTGAGTGTTTGTTGCTGAGTTATATTGTTGTCCAGGTGAATGGGTGTTTGTTGCTGAGTTATTTTGTTGTCCAGGTGAGTGAGTGTTTGTTGCTGAGTTATATTGTTGTCCAGGTGAGTGAATGTTTGGTGATAAGTGTTGTGTTGTTGACTTATTGATCTAAGAACTGGCATCACAGCACTCAGGATGTTTCCATAAGTACTCCGTCCTCATCTTTAGCAGCCAGTGAAGAGTTCCAGTTTTGATGGTGCAGTTTGATTATATATCCATCTTGCCTGTCTTCTTGAGCTTTGAGTGTTGACCAGATCCACTGGTCACTGCCATCTGTTCCATTCTGTGTGCAAATGGAGAAATATGAACCTATTGGTATAGCTTGGTTGATTTTTAAATCATTTGGGCATTCTATGTGTATTCTTCCTCCTCCTTCTCTTACTGCTTTCTTGGCTAAACCATCTGTATATACTTTAATCCAACTCTGGTGTGGATAAAGTCTATTGATCTCTCCTTCTGTAACTGACTTCATATCAGAGCTGCTCATTGATGATTTGGAGAAGATCCCGATTACAGTTGTTCTGACTGTTGGTAGGTTACCCTAAGCCAAGGGGGTAGTGGTTGTAAGGTTTCAGTGGAACTATGGAAGGAGTTTGAGGTCCGCCCCTCCGGGGTTTCTGCAGTAGGCTCTGGATGGGTAGTTCTTTCAAATGGTTGTGTTTGAAGAGCTGAATGAGGAGCTTTGTGTCTCTCCTGTCTTCCAGAGCATGGGGACCAGTAATTGTTTCCATGTCTGAAATGGATGTTGTGCACATGGCCCCTGTCATAATGCAGAGAACATGGTTTTGGATCTTTGAGACTTTCAGAAAATTTGATTTAGCTGCTGTGCCCCAAGCAGCAGTACCATTTTGATTCTTTGTTCTATGAAATCATATACAAGTACTGTGTCTAGTTCTTCATTGGCCACCCCTGTCTCTTATTTTCCTGCCAGATTTCTTATACATCTCATCTCACATGTATTTATGTATTTATAGCCTTGCCCATGTCTAATATTGATAGTACACAGTTTGTATGAGTAGTGCAATTAACCACCAGCTGGAACTTATTTGTTTTTGTGGTTTCAGAGTTTTCAAGAGTTTGTAGCCAAATCAGAGTGGTTGCCTTATCGTCAGGAGACGGGCGCGGGACACTGGCAGACGTTAACAGTGAGAACATTTCTGACAGGTGATGTGATGGCTCTGATCAACTTTGTGCCTCGGAAACTAGAGCAGGTAAGCTGTAAAAAGATTCTGTTCATGTCGTGTTACTTTTTGAATGTAGTGTAAAGGATAGTCCCTTAATTCGTTGAGTCCCAAAGAACGCATCATACGTTCATAGGTTTCCGCATATAGTCTCAATGAATGGAAGATGCGCTGATTTAACATCCCTTGGGCCTCTGATGCTAAGTCCTTAATAAGTAGTGAAATTGAAGTTCTTCTGCCTTCTAACCACCACTGGAGCATAGGCCATCAAACAGTTCTGGCCAAGTTGTTCTATCCTTCATTATCACATGCAGCTCTCCTGGCCTCCCCCATCTTTTTAACTTCACTCTCCAGCTTCCTTCTCCATGTGTTTTTGGTCTTCCTTTATTTCTGTATCCCTGTGGGCTCCAGTGCAAATGCATTCTAGTTTCATTGATCTCAGGTTTTCTCAACTTGTGTCCCATCAAACACCATTACTTTTCTTAACCTTTTAGTTCTCTTCCAAAGCTCAACATGTGTGATTCTATCATACTATTTAATTCTCTCTAATCTGCACAGGCACCAGTTAATGAATATTTATAGTCTATTAGTATTTGCCCTTGTTTTTCTCTATGTTTCCGAGCCATACAGTGTGGTCACTTGTTTAGTTTAAGAAGTTTAAGTTAGGCTGTCACATATTTTAGGCCATGATTTATGAGTGTAGTGACCATTTCATTTGATTGTCACTTTTCCTAGTCTTGACAGTTTCGAGAAATTTGTCAGGTGTACCCATCATTACCATGTAGCAGATCCTTTGCAGAACCTTGCTCTCATCGTGGTCTGCCTTGGATCTGTATCCTGCCTCGTGAGCTTTCCTACCCAAGATGTCATTTTTAATTCCCCCTATCTTGGGGG
Organism: Candidula unifasciata; assembly: GCA_905116865.2. Classification (NCBI taxonomy): domain Eukaryota; kingdom Metazoa; phylum Mollusca; class Gastropoda; order Stylommatophora; family Geomitridae; genus Candidula; species Candidula unifasciata. The sequence goes on from CAJHNH020000659.1 coordinate 156,677, forward strand.
CTTTGAGATTTTATGTGGAGTTCCTGGGGAAAGTCCAATAGTATAGGGGTGCTAGGGTGTGAAATAAACACCGACATAACACTAACCTCACTCTTCTTATGTTTTTTGCCCCAAACTGTGGTTGGCCTTTCATTCGTGCTTCTTGACCTTTCACACGTGCTGGTCTATGTTACAGAGGTGATACTTAGCGTTGTCGCATGTTCTATACTAAACAATGTGACCGCTTTAAGAGAACACCTAAAACTGGTCTTAACCCCCCCCCCCCCCCCCCCCACCTGCCCCCCAACTTCAGCATATGTCCCTTCACATTCTGTATTCTGTGCTATTGCCAGCAATATTCAGTGTTCTAGGTTACACGATCTGACCACTTTTAACGACCCTACATCTAGAGCTGAGCCTAACCCAGACCCTTACCCCACAGCTTCAGCCTACTTTCCCATGGCTGCTCCCATGTTGTCTACACTCCATTGATAATTTGTGTTGACTGTGGGTCATTTGTTTGTATACAGTCGGAGATTGACGGTGTCAAGGCTGCTCTCAAAGAGTTCTACACCACAGGGGAAGGCAAGAATGTCAAGATCACATCATTCTATTTCAGAGTTATGGGTGACAAGTGAGTTTCACATTTTGTCAAGTCACTTTATTGTTGTCTCATTGTCAATAATATAAAGAATACACAGACAATATTTTGCACAATTTATTGCCTGGCAGATTTGGTTGTTTCTTGTCAGGTTCATAGTACAGTTACTGCTGGTTAAAATGAAGCAAATAAATGACTCCTTCAGATTGAAACCCAAGTATCTCAAGTCACTGCAGTATTCGCTATCATTTGTATGAATATATTCGTGTAAAGCTAGCACATTCTACGTTCTTTTCTTGTAAGTTTTCTTATCCTTTAGAGTTTTTTCCCCCAACTTGTCCTGTTAAAAATCGTAAGTTAAAAGTATAATACAGGGGAAAAGTTAGTTAGTCACAAATGGTTGTTTACAAAAAAAAAAAAAAAGTAGCGACGATAACAACTTGAAACCATTTATTTTTACATACTCTGTCCCTTTATTTTTCAACACAATTTCCACCAACATTGATGCACTTGTCCCATTGTTTTGTCAGTCCTGTCAAACCTGCTGCATAGAACTGCGTGCTCTGTTTTCTAAACCACATTTTCACTTCACATTCAACTTCTACGTCATTTGAGAAATGTCTCCCGCCAAGGTGGGTTTTCAGTGGACCGAAAAGGTGGGAATCTCTAGTGGCTAAGTCAGGGCTGTAGGGTGGATGTTCCAACCCTATATGGTTAATTTTATCCTGAGTTAACCGAGCCATATGTGGTCTGCCATTAACATGTAGGAGCAGTATTTATCTAGCAACAGGCCTGGATGTTTTCTTCAAATTGCATCATGAAGCATCGATAGAACTTTACAGTGTGAATCCTCATTCACATTGACACCTCTTTTTTTTTAAAAATTGGTTTAAAACACTCCTTGACAATCAAAGAACACTGTCAGCATAACCTTTTCTGCTGATGGCGTAACCTTAAAGTTTTGAACACAAGGCAAAGAAGGATGTTTCTATTTCATTGAAGCACGCTTTGATTTGGCTGGTAGTGATGCTTTACGGGATAAACATTTTTCAGCATTAACAGAAAGAATTTCCTTATGAATGTCCTTGGCAGGCAGCCCTTTTGACCAAAAACAAAACTCACAACAGCACATGTTTCCTCGGAGGGTACGCTCCCTAAGTACAGTCACTGTTGTGTTTCTGTGTTGCGAATGTGCATGCACACCTAGCGCCACCTAACAAACAGAGACATACAGTTTGATGTTGCTGTAACCTCATAACACCTTCAGAAACTACCAGCTACATTTTCCTGCCATCCCATAACTATTTGTGACTTCTTTAATGACTTCCCCTCGTAACATACTTTGGAATTCTGAAGTGTAGTGACATAATCATTGGTTTTGACTATTCTGCTTAGTTTCATTATAATACAGTTGTTTGTATTGATGTGGTTTCATTTTTTTTTTAATTTGCAGGGGCCAAACTGTGAAATCCAGCTCTGAGTTGTTGTTTGGAGAATCTGTAAGTTTTATTCTTATTCTTTCAGGGCTTATCATCTTTATTGTAGAATCTCGAAAATGCATGTGAAATTTGCCTAATGAGAATGAATTTTACAGTGCCAGCAGTGAGAGCATCATTATCATTGTCCCATACACTGCGTGTCGTTGGGTTACCAGTTGCTATTGACTGTCTGATCGGCCGCCTCTACCTTTTGCAGTCAGATGTGCTGGACTTTATGGTTGCATGCCTAAGGCTTGTCCAGGCAGTCGAGTTTTCCAGCCAGGTTTTTCTTCGTCTGCCTCATCTTATCTTCCCACTTACTAAGCCCTATAGTCAGTCTTTCCTCTTGAGCCTGGGGTGGCGCATAGGGCAGAGGTCATAGCTCTCCATGTCTGGCAATTCGTTGCCACCTGTTTTAGCTCTTGGATGTTCATTAGGCCCATGGTTGAGCCTTCCCTGATGGTTCTACTCAGGGTCTCTCTTGGTCTTCCCCATTTGATTTTCCTGTACAGTGTCTATAATAGTGCATGATGGGGAAGTCTGGTCTTATCCATTTGATTTTCCTGTACAGTGTCTATAATAGGGCATGATGGGAGAAGTCTGGTCTTATCCATTTGATTTTCCCGTACAGTGTCTATAATAGGGCATGATGGGAGAAGTCTGGTCTTATCCATTTGATTTTCCTGTACAGTGTCTATAATAGGGCATGATGGGAGAAGTCTGGTCTTATCCATTTGATTTTCCTGTACAGTGTCTATAATAGGGCATGATGGGAGAAGTCTGGTCTTATCCATTTGATTTTCCTGTACAGTGTCTATAATAGTGCATGATGGGAGAAGTCTGGTCTTATCCATTTGATTTTCCTGTACAGTGTCTATAATAGGGCATGATGGGAGAAGTCTGGTCTTATCCATTTGATTTTCCCGTACAGTGTCTATAATAGGGCATGATGGGAGAAGTCTGGTCTTATCCATTCTGAGTGCTTGGCTGATGTAGTTCCAGCGTCGCTTTCTTATAAAGTTTGTTACATTATCTTCATTGGTATCTTGTCTTATTTGTGCATTGGATCTGAAGTCTGTCCAGTGAAGATTGAGTATTCTTATAAGACATCTGTTCTCAAAATTGTCTAATTTTTTAAAATCTATCGCTACCATTGCTACCCAACTATCAAACACGTACGTTACTACTGGAATCGCACAAGAGTTGAAGATCTTAAGCTTTGTGTGTTTACTGAATGTAGAATTATGTGTGTCAGTGTTTTGTTGTTGTTGTTGTTGAAAATTAGTAACCATGGAGATGAGATGTCTGAGAAGGGCCGTAGGAGTGACCATAAGAGATAAGATCAGGAATGATATCATAAGAGAAAAAGTCGGCACAGAACCAATTCTAAATTACATACGAAGACAGCAGGTGAAATGGTTTGCCCACTTAGAGAGAATGCCTTGTGACACCATACCATACAAAGCATACATGGAAAGAGAAGAAGGACGTAGAGCATGAGGTAGACCAAGAACAAGATGGAAGGATAACATCAGAGAAACTCTACAACAGCATAATGTGCCTATGGTCGAGGCGGCCAGAAGAGCTAGAGACAGAACCTTATATCTCCCTCGAAACCCACAGCGGTAAAAGAGGAAGTGAAGAAGAAGAAGAAGAAGTGTTTCTTTTTTTTAAAACTGCCCCAGACGTACCATGTTGACAAAGTGAGAGCGTACAGTGTGAATTTAGAAGCACTAAGCAGCAGAAAGTAGATGGGTTGTAGGAGTCTCTGACACTTATGGAGTAATTAGGTTGATCTGCAGTTAGGATAATCTGTGAACTAACTACTGATATACTCAGTCTGTTGTTTCCATTGTATCTTTCTGTTGTTTCCATTGTATCTTTCTGTTGTTTCCAGTATATCTTTCTGTTGTTTCCAGTGTATCTTTCTGTTGTTTCCAGTGTATCTTTCTGTTGTTTCCAGTGTATCTTTCTGTTGTTTCCAGTGTATCTTTCTGTTGTTTCCAGTGTAACTTTCTGTTGTTTCCAGTGTATCTTTCTGTTGTTTCCAGTGTATCTTTCTGTTGTTTCCATTGTATCTTTCTGTTGTTTCCATTGTATCTTTCTGTTGTTTCCATTGTATCTTTCTGTTGTTTCCATTGTATCTTTCTGTTGTTTCCAGTGTATCTTTCTCTTGCTTCTATTGTATCTTTCTGTTGTTTCCATTGTATATTTCTCTTGCTTCTATTGTATCTTTCTGTTGTTTCCATTGTATCTTTCTGTTGTTTCCATTGTATCTTTCTCTTGCTTCTATTGTATCTTTCTGTTGTTTCCATTGTATCTTTCTCTTGCTTCTATTGTATCTTTCTGTTGTTTCCATTGTATCTTTCTGTTGTTTCCATTGTATCTTTCTGTTGTTTCCAGTGTATCTTTCTGTTGTTTCCAGTGTATCTTTCTGTTGTTTCCATTGTATCTTTCTGTTGTTTCCAGTGTATCTTTCTGTTGTTTCCATTGTATCTTTCTGTTGTTTTCATTGTATCTTTCTTTTGTTTCCATTGTATCTTTCTGTTGTTTCCATTGTATCTTTCTGTTGTTTCCATTGTATCTTTCTGTTGTTTCCAGTGTATCTTTCTGTTGTTTCCATTGTATCTTTCTGTTGTTTCCATTGTATCTTTCTGTTGTTTCCATTGTATATTTCTGTTGTTTCCATTGTATCTTTCTGTTGTTTCCAGTGTATCTTTCTGTTGTTTCCATTGTATCTTTCTGTTGTTTCCATTGTATCTTTCTGTTGTTTCCATTGTATCTTTCTGTTGTTTCCATTGTATCTTTCTGTTGTTTCCATTGTATCTTTCTGTTGTTTCCATTGTATCTTTCTGTTGTTTCCAGTGTATCTTTCTGTTGTTTCCATTGTATATTTCTCTTGCTTCTATTGTATCTTTCTGTTGTTTCCAGTGTATCTTTCTTTTGTTTCTATTGTATCTTTAGAATGTTTAAATTCAAAAACATTTTGAAACTCTCTCATATTTTGTCCAGAGACTGTCTTGGTAGTTTTGACGACTAATAAAAAAAAAGAATGTCAAGAGGATCAGCTTCATTGTTCCAAGTTTTTATCCCATATGGCTCTCTTTCTCTCTCTCTCTCTCTCATTCTCTCTTATTCTCTCTCTCTGTCTCTCATTCTCTCTCTCTCTCTGCAGAATGGCCAGCCACCTGCAGAGAGCTTTGCACAAGGCGTGAACTCCATAGCTCCAGTGACGATCCTCAGGGGTCTGCAAAGCACTTTCAATCATGAACCTAAAGGTACTGCTGTGAAATGAACCCATGACTTAAGAGCATGAGGCAAATTGCTTAACCACTTCACCATGAAGACCCCCTTTGAGGACCCATGTTTTGACTTTGTAATGCTGATCTGGCATAAGGTATGAGAACAAACTATCTCAAACATCAGGAAAAGGCAGTCATCATTTAGTAAATGATGTCCTTTTATTCAGTTACAACAGGAAAGTTTTATGGAAATAGAGATAGAGGTACTCACAGACAGGAGATAGTAGACAGCCTTTTTTTTTTTCTAATGGCATTGAAAGATGACAGCAGACGAACTGATTCATGATTTTGGATATTGAGAAATAATCCAGGAGTGTGACCACCCATGCCAGTCAGCAAGGCACTTGATGATGATAAATGCCTTTCTAGCTAATAATTTTCGGCCTATATTTTCAGCACGTTTTTGAGTCGTTGATGAACCTCAGATTCCGGATATCTCCTGAGGCATTCTTTCAAGGTGAGTTTCATTGAGAGCCCATAAACGGTCAGTGATGTGTGAGTGCATGAGTGTGTGTGAGTTTGTATGCAAAAGCCTAACTGCTTGCCTCTCTGAGTGAGTATGTATGTGGGTGCATGCATATTTTTTAGGAAAGAGCATGCTTTTTTTCCCCCAGAAGACTTAATATTCATTCCAGAAGACTTAATATCCATTCCAGAAGATGTAATATTCATTCCATTTTACCACCCCGTGAACATAGGCTCCCATATAAAAGAAGTCTTGACCGGGTACATTATATACATTAAACAAATAGATATGTACTGATCGGCACTCACAGAAAGAGGTAGAAAGATAGAAAGCTATAGTTACCACACCAGGAATCGAACCTGTCACCTTTAGATGATGACAGCGCCTTGCTGCAGAAACAGTGTTTCTACTAAAGAGAACAAACATCAGAGTTTCAGATTCCTAACCCAAACAATAGCAGCTCCTCCTGGTCCCTTCTCAGCACCATCCTAGTAGGCACTCTACGCTTCTCAGCAATGTAAAGCAAGATTAAATTGCCATTTATTTAATTTCATTGCTTTTATATTTATATATTAAGCAGTTTTAAAATTATTTTCTACAACCCCATCAATGTATAATATGCCAATAACAGTCTTCTACTTCTTCTCAGAGTCCATGCTGTGTAGTGTTGGTAGTCATGTCTGTCCACAAACTTCCGTCGCCTGTACTTTCAATCAACTCTGATACAGATGGTCTCCCATAGTCCATGCCGTGTGGCGTTGGTATTTATGTCTATCCACAAACGTCTGTCGCCTGTACTTTTAGTCAACTCTGACAAAGATGATCTCCCATAGTCCATGTTGGTAGTCATGTCTGTTTACAGCGTTTTATCTCATGTACTTTCAGTCAGCTCTGACACAGATGATCCTCCATGCCATGATGTCAGACTGTCCAGCATCTTTTCTCTTGGTCCCCGCCTGCCTCTCCTCCCCTCCAGCTTTCCTACAGTCATGATGTACTCCAGTTTTCTACTTCTAATCACATGACCAAAGATTGTAGATTGTCTCTTTCTGATGTGGGCAATCAGTTCTCTTGGTGAGTCAGTTTCTTTCAAGACATCCTCATTACTCTTTTTATCTGTCCAGGGTATTCTCATCATCCATGTATATAACCACATCTCTGCAGCTTCCAAATAATTTTTCACTAATCTACCAACTGTCTGTACTTCACTTCGGTATAACAAGATAAAATTTGTTTAGCTTTTAAGAATTCTCTTTCTCTTCTCAACTGACAGAGCAAGATAGCATAAAATATTCTACATTTTGTAAAATGCTGCCTTTGCTCGAGCTCCCATTTATAACAGTGTCTATTCAAATATTGTGCTGACAAAGGCTTGGGGGAGGGGTGTGGGGATCTTCGTGGCGCAGTAGTCAGGCCGCTTGTCTCATGTTCTGAAGGTTGTGGGCTCGTTTCACGGCTTCACCATGTCACATTTATGAAACATCCTAAGAAGAAAGCAGAAGCAAAGTTCTTTTCGACAGATTTTTTTTTTTATTCGATGCTGATGAACCTCAACCAAGTCGGAGAAGGGAAAAGAGACATGCAAAAAAAAAAAAAAGAAAAAAAAAGAAGAGAGAAACACCAGAATTTCTAAAGTTTTACCAGAAAAAGACTACTTGTAAACAATAACATTTGCTCTCCCTCCATTCTCAGCAGCATCCTAGTAGGCAGTCGACTTTTCTCATGAAAGTAAAGTGCCGTTAAATTTTCATATATTTGATCTACCTGCTTTTTGTTATTTGTGTATTTTAGTATTAGGCTGTATGTGAATGATTTATACAGCCCCTTCGAATATATATAATATGTCAATCAAAATAGGATTTTTATGATAACGGATTAATCGTTCTCCCTTAATCTCTTTTGGGAAAATTTATGTGGTTTTCATGCTGTCTGGTATACGTACAACGACCTGGAATGTATTACATACCCAGGTACCACTTGCAAACCATGTTCACAGTACCTAAGCCAAAGACAGTTACAGTTACGGAAATAATGATTGTATTAGCCATGTATTAATAATGCCTTTAACATTTCTACTTCTTTTCTTAGTAAATACACCAGCAACAGAGAAACTGTACCAGCTGATCTCTGATTGGTGCAATGTCTCCCCGAGCACGACTGTGTTAGACATCTGTTGTGGTACAGGAACTATTGGACTGTCTATGGCCAAGGTTTGTGAGTTGTATGTGTTTTATTTCCGCTTCTCCTCCCCTTTTATTGTTATCTTTCTCTCCTATTTGCGGATATTTTCTTTTGCCTTCTGTCCACAAACGGAGCATAGGCACTTACCCAGTTCATGCCAGTTCGTTCTGTCGTACACTATTGCATGCAGCTCAGCCTGTGTGTAGCCATCTTTGTAACTCCCTCATATTCATTACCATTGACATGTGCTGAGTGAACTGGCATGGGCTATTCTTGCTCTGCACATCTCGTTACCTCGACTGAAGCATCCAAGGTGTGCTTCATTGCACGTCCGGCATACCCATAAGTATTTTTGCAAAGCATCTTCTTTAAATTGTTCACACTGACTTCTATTCTTTATTGATTGATACAAATGACTGTCGTCTGCCGGCGTGATGATGACATCACCCACCAAGTGCCAGTTGGTCTGTAAAATATAGATTCAGCCCTAAATGCTCAATACGCCTGAAGGTGGGCAAAAGGTCTTTAACTCCGTCTAGACGAAATTTTTTTCAGGCATTTGAACGGCATTAATTTTGTAATTGGTGATCTGGCCCAATGGAGCCACATTACAAGAAAAGCTGTGGACTGGCGATGGCCTTAGATGCATGATCCTGTTTGTGACCCAGATGGGACTGAATGTTTAGTATTTCTGATGTCAGACACAGAAGTAGACACTAACACTCTTTCTGATGTCTTTGATGTTCTCTTTTGTGTGTCTCCAGAAAGTCAAGCAGGTGATTGGCATCGAGATGTGCCCACAAGCTGTGGAGGATGCTAAAGTTAATGCAGCCATCAATGGTGAGTTATCAGCTTCTCATATTTAATTTAATCTTTTTTGCTTTCATTGCATGCAGCTTCAAGACACTTTGACATATTTTCTTAATTTACTAAGCTTGCCACATGGTAGTTAAGGTAGCCAGCTGATCTAATGGGCTACCACAGTGACAATACAGATATTTAACTTTGAATCTCACAGTACCCGTTGCATAGTCACCAGTTAATCTTGTCCCTGTCCAAGAACATCGTTTAAAGTGCAGCAGGAGAAGATCGAGGCCTGGGAGTCATGACCCAGGTCGGTCCACCCTATGAAGTTGTCTAGGAGGTAATGGGCCGAAACAATTGTCGACGAGGGATCTTCTACTGATGAACGGTGGACTCCTGCTGTACATGCTTCCCTTTGGAGTTCTTATTATTATTACCGTATTTATGCAAGTATAGGATTCAAGCGTTTTAAATGCTGCACTCCATCAGTACGATCTGCAAGCAATTAAATTTGGGCCATATGAGAATAGTTTACAGTTGTAAATTTAAGCTGCAAGTAGTGTTATGATCCAATTTTCTAAGAAAGCCCCACTGGAACTACATTGGCCATGCACTCAGAATGGATAAGACAAGACTTCCCATCAAGCCCTCATGTGGACACCGAAAGGGAAAAGAAAATAGGGAAGACCAAGAGAGACATCTAAGAACCATCATCAGGGAAGGCTCAATTATGGGCCTAATGAATATTCAGGACCTAAATTTAGGATTCATAGCCGACCGGTAAACTTGAACTTAACCTTGAAATTGCTGACCTGACCTTGAACCTTAGTTTTCGCCTGTGAAAAGACTTACTGACCTTGAAAAGCCTGGAATTTTGACTGCCGCAATGAGATCATCACATGACCTGCCATTTTCGGCAGCTAGGCTTTTTTCGGTAATTTGGCTATTTTTGTCTACCTTTGTTTTAAATTTTTACAGTCATTTCAGGTATGAGGGCAGTTTATTGTCGGCCATTTTCAGCTGAAATGGCTTGTTAAGGGCTAGGGAAGGGCAGGCTGTGTTGTAGCCCATGGATACACACAGACGACAGCAGCATGGCAGGGGGCGTGAAAGAGCAGCCGCCGTCTTGTATGCTGTGTGCCATTGTTTCTGGCAGGTTCACCGGCAGTATTAAAAGTATAAATAGCTACAGGAGGCTGTGGTTTCTAGAAACAAGTAGTACATTGGGAAATGGTGGGACTAAGCAAAGCGAATTCAACTGGATTTTCCAGTTCTATTTTTGGCAGTTTATCTTTACAGTGTATTTGATGATCAACATTGTAATTCGTCCATAGCTTCCCTCTTCTGTTCTCTCACCTCTCTCTCTTATTCTCTACTTCCCTCTTTAACTCTTCTAACTCTTGCCCCTTCCTTTTCCTCTCCTGCATTCTCTCTCTTCCTCTCCTCTGATCTTAATCTTCTTTTTTTCTTTCTATTTTTCCTTTTAATCGCTTATTTTCGCCCCCCCCCCCCCCCATCCTTCCCCTTTTCCAATTTTATTCCCTGTTTAAATTTTTTACTAAATGTGCCGCTCCATGATTCTTTTCCTAGTAACTGTCCAGTATATGGGAAGTTGTGTTGTGTGGGGAGGGGGGTGTCAGTTTTCTCTTTTGATGTGTTATATTTGTTAATGAACTAGCCCCTTCATATTTTGTCCTACCTGACCCTCACTCTCTATCTGTCTGCCACTGCCTTCCTCTCTCTTTCTCTTTGTATTTGCCGCTCTCCCTTACTTCTTCTCTCTCTGTTTCATGGTCTCTCTCTCTCTCTCGCTATCTCTCCATACCTTCAGTTGGCGTAGAAGGTTATGTGTTGCCTAATGCAGAACATTTCTTGTCCACCACTCCCCATCCACCCCCACACACATATTAACTATTTTATAATTTTATTAATTGTGTATTTGGTAAAACACATTTGCCAATACATCCCCCTCCCCTGACTTTTCCTCCCACAGTGATGACACCTGGAAAGGGGGGGAGGGAAGACACTGCTTCCTGCTACCTTCTTCCCTCTATATCTTATCTTATTTCTTTCTCCTTTCTTTCTCTCCCTGTCTTAGTACTTACTTTCTTTCCCTAATCTTTACTCTCTCTCTCTCTCTCTCTCTCTCTCTCTCTCTCTCTCTCTCTCTCTCTCTCTCTCTCTCTCTCTCTCTCTCTCTCTCTCACTGTTCTCACCTGCTCTGTCTCCCTCTTTCCATCTCAGCCTTCTACACCACCTCCTCTCCCTTCTCCTTTCTGTAATCAGAAAATCAGAAATGAAATGAAGTCCACTGGTACCCTGATCTATTTTCTTGGCATCGTGCTCTATTTTCCACAAGTCGTGGGTCGACACTTTGCAGTGCATGAACTCTGTAGCTCCGGCGATGGTCACCAGGGTTCTGCATAAAAATTGCACTCATGAAGTCAACGACACAGCTGTGAATCAAAGCCACGACCTTTAGATTGCAAGGCGGAGGGCTTGACCACTTTGCCATGGAGACCCCCACACAGCAGAAGTGATCACCAACAGTGCTAGATTTATGTATTATGATATCAGTAAAAATCTAACAGGTGCAAGAACACGCTGCAGGTTGGTTGGAATTCATCTGAAAACGCGAATCACATCACATTTTGATTGGGGCAGAAGGAGATAGTAACTGACATATTATTGATTCAATAATGTGTTTGTTTTGTCCTCAGAAATAGACAATGCAACATTTCACTGTGCCAAAGTTGAAGACATTATCAGTAAAGTCATGGCTTCAGTGGACTCTTCTGATATTGTGGCGGTAGTCGATCCTCCGAGACCTGGCTTACGTAAGTGGGGTTCATCCTGAATATGTCATGTTTTGTGGTTAGTGGCCCTTTAATCAGTCAGCTGGTTAGTTGCCCTTTAACTCTTTGTGTCCCAGAGGGTTTAGCATCACAGGCCCAAGGGGTAGTCAAGAGAGACATAAAATCGGCGCATCATGCGTTCATTGGGCTTCAAGGCAGTAACCTATGAATGTATGATGTGTTCCTTGGGACTCAAAGAGTTAATAAGTCGGTTAGTTAGTTGCCCTTCAATCAGTCAGCTAGTTAGTTGCCCTTTAATAAGTCAGTTAGTTAGTGGCCCTTTAATCAGTCAACTAGTTAGCTGCCCTTTAATAAGTCGGTTAGTTAGTTGCCCTTTAATCAGTCAGTTGCTGTCTCTACTTTGAAGGTTGGCTGCAATGGATGTCCAACACTCTCTGTCTCTTCTCTTGGTAGTACGGGATAGTTGGTGTCCTTTGGATGTTTTCTTCAAGTATGCCGGTGTGTTAGGAAATAAACAGACAGATAGACTGGCTGGTTCTGCACCACTTGGTGGTGAATTCATGCATGACAAGCTAGATGTTGTGAGGGTCCTTTGAGAGTGAGTGAACAGTTAGTTATGACCGCTATTCTTGATTTTATATGGAGAACTTTGAGTTTTTCATGACCGCTATTCTTGATCTTATATAGAGAACCTTAAGTTAAGTTTGTCATGACCTATTCTTGATCTTGAAATAGAGCAAAGCATTGAACTGAACTCACCACTTTACATTAGATTTATAGACTATGAAAAAGCATTTGACAGCATTGATACGGAATCTCTCTGGAAATTGATGGGTTCACTATGGAATTTCACTGAAAATTATTAACTTAGTAAAGGCAACATATAAAGACATGAAATGTCAAGTTCTTCATGAGGGAAAGCTAACAGATACATTTGAAATAAAAACAGGACATTTGAAATAAAAACAGGACATTTGAAATAAAAACAGGTGTGCGGCAGGGATGCCTTTTGTCGCGTCTCTTATTTTTACTGGCTATTGACTGGATTATGAAGACTAACTGCTAACACCAAGAAGTGGACCCCTACAAAACAGCTTGAGGATCTGGACTTCGCTGATGATATTTCTCTTCTGACCCATTCATGGAATCAGATGCAAGATAAATTAAATATACTCGATGCAAGATCACAGCAGCTTGGTCTGAAAATCCATAAAGGAAAGACAAAGATAATGAGAATAAATCAGGCAAATATTAGTGTGGTTTCTCTTAATAGCACCCCACTCCAAGACATGGAGTCGTACACCTATTTGGACAGTAATGTAGATAAAGATGGAGGAACTGATAGAGATATTAAAATAAGAATACAAAAGGCAAGAGGAGCTTTCATAGCACTAGGGAATTTGTGGAGGTCAAAAGAAATTAAAAGAAATACTAATATTTTTAAATTCTAATGTCAAATCAGTACTTTTGTATGGTGCGGAAACATGGACAACTAAGGCAAGTACTAATAAATTACAGACATTCATTAACTGGTGACTGCACAGAATAGAGGGAATTAAATAGTATGATAGAATAACTAATGTAGAACTTTGGGAGAGAACTAAACAGGCTCCAGTGAACCAAGAGGTGAGGAAAAGACTGGTGTTGGATAGGACACACACTGAGAAGAAGGAGAACAGCATAACTAGAATGTCTTTGCATTGGAACCCACAGGGGCATAGGAATAAAGAAAGGCCAAAAAACACATGGAGAATAGAGCTGGAGAATGAAGTTTGAAAGATAGGGAGGACATAGGGAAGGCTCCATGTAAAGGCAAAGGATAGAACGACTTGGCGTTAGTTAGTTGAGGGCCTATGCTCCATTGGGGGATAGAAAGACAGAAGAGATTCTTTATCTGATTGAGAGAACCTTGAGTTACGTTTGTTGTGGCCGCTGTTCTAAATCTGATTTGGAGAAAATTGAGTTAAGTTTGTCCTGACCGCTTTTCTTCGTCTTATATGGAAAACCTTGAGTTAAATTTGTCATGGCGGCTATTCTTGATCTTATTTGGAGAACCTTGAGTTTACCATTATTCTTGGCTTTTCTTCTCTTATATCCAGATAAAGATGTCATTAGGACACTGCGGAGAAGTTCCGGCATCCAGCGGCTGGTGTATGTGTCCTGTAACCCAGATGGGGCCCTGGATAACTTAGCAGAGTAAGTATGGACACAGTGTCTGGCCTGGTTTACGTCCAGGAGTTATAATTGTTCTTAGTGTCAGTGCACATAGGGCAAGAATACATGGTTTGAAGAAATGAAGTGCATTAACATTTTATTCAACTTGAATATTAAATGAATGATAACTGTATTAAACAAGCATCTGAGTTTAAATTTCGGGGAACGTTCGGGGACGTTCATCGGAGATGGCAAATTGGATTAAGAACTTTATTAACATCACAGTTGGAATAGCATAGAATTAGCATGTCAACTTTTTGCTGGTTGCTGAAGAAGGGGACGGAGCATGTGTGGGAATATCCTGAGTCCAGTGATGTAAGTTCTTGATTGATTGGTTGGTTGATTGATTGATTGGTTGGTTGGTTGATTGATTAATTGATTGGTTGGTTTATTGAGCCATTCATTCATTTTGGATGAAACTGGAATAAACTCACTGCCCCCTAAAAAAAGCCTTATGTTTTAGGGCAGTGTTCTTCAACCTGTTGAACACCTGCTGCCTATCAAAACACCTCCACATTACCTTTTTTTGTGATAGTTTTGTTTATAGCCCCTTGGTGGTTGGAGTACTCTACCCTTTGTTTTTGTTGTTCAATTAATTTCATGTCGCGGACGGCCCCGGACAGAACTGCAGTTTTTGTTGTGCACTTTTTTTCTGCTTCTCCATTTCTTTAAGCCTTTTAGTTACAATTCACCGGATTAATTTCTTAGATTTATATTCAAATATATGTATATTTGTATTACATTCTGAAAGAACTGTTTTTGATTTTCTGACAGCCTTCTCAGACCGGAAACTGGCCGACATAAAGGTGCCCCTTTTAAGATGATCAAGGCTGTGCCAGTAGATCTGTTTCCTGGAACCAAACACTGTGAGCTGGTTATTCTTTTCAGTCGCAACGATATCAGTGCTACCGACCTTCCCGCCTGTGTGCAGGATGATTCTATAACAGTTGATGCAGCAACATGTATGAAAGGTGATTCTTCACAAGTTGTTGATGTAGCTTGTGTTGACGGTGATTCTTCAGAAGTTGATGGTACTGTAAAAGTTGATGATGTAGCTAGTGATTCTTCAAAAGTTGATGATACTGAAACAGTTGATAATATATCATGTGTGAATCTTGGTAGAGTAAAAGTTGATATAGCATGTGTTGGGGGTGATACTGAAACAGTCGACGATACTGTAAAAGATAATGTGGCATGTGTGGATAGTGGAACTAAAAGTTGATGATGTAGCCTGTGTGGATGGTGGTAGTGGATACGACGATGCAGTAATTAATGATGCTGTACTGTAAAAATTGAGGAGGCTTTAGATACGGCTGATTATACAGGAAAGATTGATGTAATGTGCAGAAGATGCTAATAGTGTAAAAGTTGATGATGTAGCATGTTTAGCAGAAGATGCTGGGAAAAATTAATGACATGTGATGTGTGTAAGTCATGAAATTAGAGAAATGAATGACAGCTTGTATGGATGAGATACTGGAGAAGTTGATGGTATCACATGTGTAAGTGATGCTGGAGAAGTTGATGATGTTTTATGTAAGTGATGGTATTGAAGAAGTTGACGACATTGTTTGTCGATGATACAGTATAACTGATGGTTGTTGAAGTTTCAGCTTCACTGCAAACAGGTCAAAGGACACCACAAAATTGCGCCTCTTCTGTGCCAGTGAAAAATCACAAATGCAAACAATGCCCATCACGGTGCCGTTTGAAAACTACTAAACAAACAGTCCTGGAAATATACAGAAGCTTGCACTTGCAGTAAACGTGTAAGGCAGCCACTAGTGCAAAGCTATTTAACTGGTGGCCTGTGGGTCAAATTAGGCCCACCAAGGTCTAGAAAGTGGCCAGCAGATCATTACCAGATATTTAATGAATCTTTCTGTTCTGGGACCCATGATGATCAACATTTTGCGACATTTTAGCCGCTGAGTAAACTTACGTTTTTTTGTTTGTTTTAGTATCCAGAAGCCATGAGTTGTTAACCCTTAGGCTCGGTATTATGGATATCGCAACCTTTCGGCCTTGATTCCATTGTAAATACCGTAAATCTGGGAGAAAATGTGGCTTTCCTGCCTACCCCCGGGATTGAACCCGGACCACAAGGAGTTCGTCACCCGGTCTCCGCACAATCCGGTTTAGCCAACTACGCTAGAGAGCCGGGCATTAAACTTAGGTAAAATAGCCCTGTGCTTGAGGTTTCTGCACCTGCAATTGATGATATATCACGTTCAGGGAATGTTTCTATCAAGCTGGAAGTGAAACTTTGTGGATAATGGAACTTGAGAACATGGCTGTTAAACTGGGAGCCCATGGGACAAAACCGGCCCACAAAGGACTAGCATGTGGCCTGCAGGTCATTGACAGTTGTATGGTAATGTTTTCCCATTGTGAATTTTGACAAAGAAGACACAAACAGTAGGTTGTGCTAACCGGTGTAGTCCAGAATTATGCAGAGAAAAGGACATGTTTCTTCACCTTGCATTTACCCTGTTGAAATGGACGGTTTGTGTGTGTAGGTGATTGTGTCTTTCAGTCCGAAGGATTCATATGTTTGCTTCATTTTAATCAGTTTGTTACTCAAGTATGCGCCTGATGAGATACTGCTAAATATACCAGACAATGAATTGTGCAATCTATTGTTTGTGTCTTTTTTGTTCAAATAATATTGGTCATCTGGCTTTATGGCATCTCTGGCTCACGATAGTGCTCATTTTTAAAATGTTGGCCGCTGAGTAAACTTATTTGAATAGCACTACTGTAAAAAGAGTTGAGTTTGTGCCTGTGGAACATGAATGCAGTAAGGGTTGAGCTGAGTCAAGCATTGACATCACAGCACTCGGAGCATTCCCATGCATGCTCTGTCCTGATCTTCAGCAGCCAGCGCAGAGTTCCAATACTAAATATACCAGTCATAATCTGGTTATATATCTGTCTTGCCTTTCCTGTGAGTGTAGTGAGTCAGCCAGACCCTCTGGTTACACCAAGTTGCCCCATTCTCACCAGGCCATGATAATCTTGTTTCTCTACTGATTCCGTTTCTTGTTCCCAAAGGACCTTGACCACATCTGCCTTGTCATTTGTCAGTTCACCACCCAGTGGTGCAGACCCAGCTAATCAGTCTGCCTGTTTATTACCCACTACACTGTCATAGCCTAGAGAACAGATCCAAAGTATGCTCATTACTTAAATTATTCATTAATTAAAGGAGTCACGGCAAGTAAACAATGTGAGCTTAATAAGTCAGCACTGACAAATGACATCATAGGTGTTGCAGCTACAAAGACTTCAGCAGCAAACAAAAGCACAAATAAATGAACTGAACACATATTAGTGCTAGAATTTTCCACTGACTACAGACAAGAAGGGGATGGAGCATGTATGCCTAGATTTTACCAGAAGGACAAGAACTTTTTAAACTACAGAAAGATAGTGTGCCGTTGTGCACTGATTTCAATTCTTGGATCAGTCATTCACCAATCAATCATTTATGTCATAGTTCAGGGCTTTTCAGCTTCATTTACTAAAGGGCCAAGTTATTGAACATGGGGATCATCAGTTTAAAGTTTGAACAACGGATCAACATCATGGCACACAGGTAGTAACCCATAAGTGCTCCGTTCCTCTTTAACTCAAATCTGAGTCCGAAGAAGCTCAACACAGTGCTCAGGCTATGTAGCACCGGCAAAGATCCTGGGAGACCATCAAAGGTAAAAAAAAAGATCATTAATACAGTGCAACTGATAGTGCTCCGTGCAGAGTGGCATGCATGGCTTCAGAAGTCCTGGGTTGTTAGCATCCTTTGGATAGTTTTCTCCGGTATCATGCAGGTGTGTTAGGAAATGAACACGCAGATGGACTGGCTGGTTCTGCAGCACTTGATGGTGAATTGATGTATGACAAACTAGATTTTATTAGAGCCCCTGGGAGTGAGTGAACAGTCTGGAGGCACAAATAGATCATTAAGGTATGAGGAGAATGGAGCTGCGGGGGGAATTACCAGAAGATCTGACTGATGCTCGACAATTGAGGGAAGGGCGAGACCGATGTACAATCAGACAGTTACTGGTGCTATCAGAATTGAAACTCTTCGCTTGCTGCTGAAGATGGGGATGGAGTGCTTATGGGAGTGTCCCGGGTGCTGTGATGTTAATTCTTAATTCAGCATTCAGCAGTGATCTGCAGGTCACTTGTGGCCCACAGACGCACTGTTGAATAGCTCTGACATAGTTGATGCTACAAATTGCATCTGTAAAGAAAAAATACTTAAAAAAAAAAAAAAACTAATGTGTTTTTCTTTCGTTATTTGTTTACTTAATTGTTTGATTGGTGACATATTTTATGTTAACCCAGCTTGTATTTTATATAAGTAGAGTAAAGGGCCCTTTCCCACATCTTTAGGGCATATTGAACATACTTACAGAACATACAGACCAATACTTTATAGATCAGTCGGCATATAGGTTCGAACATTTGCCATTTTTGGGGTCCAGGGCCCTATGGGAAAAAGGGGGGGGGGGGATAAATCCACTGGATTCCCAACAAGCATGTTGTATAAGTCAACAACTGGGAGCTTTCTCTGAAGTGAGAGTACATCTGCCTGTGTGGCAAGAAACTTCCAACTAGACATAAATAAGTCGGGTAGGACAGATGTACAGGCAAAAGCCAGGCCCTGGGACAAAGTTCATGTGGTCGAAGAACCAGGACTGTCCCATGGGGGCTTACAGTTGGTGAACAAAGAAGAGGGAGAAAAAGGAAAAGATTTTTGAAAGTCTTTACTTTCTAGGTTACATCATATTATCATATGTTATAAACATTCACATCAATGTTGAAATCAGAATCAACATCACAACACTCAGGATACACCCTAAGTTTTCTTTCTCCATCTTCAGCAGCAAGCACAGCTTTCCAGTTCTGATGGCACCAGTAATTTAGTTTTTAACTAGGTCCATCTCACCATTCCCTTAAGTGTTGAAAATCGTCCAGAACCCCTTGGCTGCTAAGGGGTTTCAGATGATTTCAATTGAGTTAGGAATTGACATCGCAGTTAAAATGAGTTGCAGCTTTCTGGACATTCCCATAAGAGCACCATCCTCATCTTCAGCAGCCAGAGAAGAGTTTTAATGCCAATGGTGCCAGTAGCAGTTGGATTCCATGGCCTTTTTTTGCCTTTCTTCCACGTGAAAAGTGTCATCAACCAGATCCCACTGGTCGCTCCTAGCTGCACCATTCTTTCCAGACCACACCGCATTTGTTCACTTGCTCCCAAAGGATCTGACTACACCTTTTCAGATATGGTGATCTTCACAGACGGGTCCGTTATACGAGGACATAAGAGTGCATGGGCATTTACAGCTCGCTCTTCAGGCAAAGTTCAAGAAGCCAGCGATACCTTCTCCATGACTACCAACAGCATGAGATGGATGTGATGGCGGTGACACAAGCTTTCATGTGGCTAGAGTGACTCTTTGAGCATGATCCGGCGAGTCAGGGCAGGCTGGTTACGCAGACAGTGGTTTGAGTCATTGCAAAACTCCTGTGTGTGCAGTTACCTTCATATTCGTCCCATGGCATGCAGGCGTTGTTAGTAATAAAAAAGATGATAGCCTGCCAGGTGCTACATTAATTGAAGATGGTCAGCCCATGGATCACACAGACATTGTCACTGCCTTAGAGAGATAGGACGTTCTGAGGATTTTGGAAGGAACGTGCCCACATCACTTCTAAGAATACGCGAATTGGAAGTAAAGATCGGCACAGCCAAGCATGAGAAGCACACAGGACGCACACGAAGTCTTGTTAACCAACATAGGACTGGCATTACTACCCACACGACGCTGATGAATATGTTGAGAGGGGAATCTGAGCGCATATGGATGTGTCCGTAGTGCTGGACAGATATTTTTACTCATAACTAACGCCTTGCCTTCCCTGAAGGGGCAGCTCTAGGTTTTAACCGTGACTATGTTATGTGCGCCATCTAAAATGGCCTAGCACAGCTCGCCACGAACTAGCTCTGAAAGGAACTCTTGCAGCGTTGATACCATCAAAGGAGCAAGACTCAAATACTGTCCTGACTGACGGTGAATTCGTCTGCCCCCGGCTGGCCAATGGGGGACACTGTCGCCGATGAGGAGTAATTGCAGTCCAATGTCTTTTACCAAAATAATCAAGCGCTGGTGTATTGTGAACAACATTATTTGTTCCATGTCCATTGCTGCCATAATTTTATATGCACTGAAGCATCTCTTCTTCCCCCCCCCCCCCCCCCCCCGTCCCAACATTTTGCTGAAAATACATCCATTTGATACCCGAAGGACAGGCTCCCATAAAAAATGTACCTTTGTAGACCAGTTTTCCTTTTCGTTTTGTTTCTTTCGTTAATTATGAGGCTTGGAACGTCAGCTTTAATAATCCTATGGTTCAAATAGCCCCATAAAACAACCGCCTTTTCAGGGTTGATGACTGCGCTCAACTCCTCACTCCGGTAAGAAATTTGAACCAATAACAGTCGGCAATGTAGCCGCGGTGGTGTAGCTGAGCTATTAGACTCCCGCTTCCGGTCAGAAGGTCTTTGAATACTTAGGCCCCCCCCCCCCCTTTTCTCCAAAAACAAAAACCTTGAAAAATTTAATATTCAATTGTCTTTAATCTGATGAATGAAACTGTTTGGATGAATTTTTCATTATTACTTTTATGTTTATGAGAAGTTTAGTTAATTGTACCCTCAAATCACTGGAAGATTGCTCCTGTATCTGTATTTCAATGTAAGCGTACGATGAGAAAATACACTGCTGCCTTGCCAATAGCTTTGTTTTCTGAAAACACCTGAATCCAAACTCTTATTGGATTTCTTTGTGGTGTTTGTATTCTAAACTGTTGTCTTCGCTGATCTCAAACAGATTTTGGTAACAACAAAATTGATTATTGCGCCATACGTCCTGGTATACGCTCGCGGCACCCCTGGTATACGCTCGCGGCATCCCTGGTATACGCTCGCGGCACCCCTGGTAAACGCTCGCGGCATCCCTGGTATACGCCCGCGGCACCCCTGGCAAACGCTCGCGGCACCCCTGGCATACGCTCGCGGCACCCCTGGCATACGCTCGCGGCACCCAGTTTAAGAACCGCTGCCTTAGACCCAGGAAAAAGGTTAGGCATGAAAAATAAAATCGGCCGGCAAATTATTGACCACTGAGTGCAGATTAATATATAAGGTCCTATTTACGTTTTTGAGTGCAGATTAATATATAATGTCCTATTTACGTTTTTGAGTGCAGATTAATATATAAGGTCCTATTTACGTTTTTGAGTGCAGATTAATATATAAGGTCCTATTTACGTTTTCTGCCACAGAAAAAGAGTGACTTCCTTTGTCACTCATGAATCACACTGTCGCAGGGGTTGTCATATATTGCGGGGGTGTCCTGCTTTGCCACCAACAGGGGATGCGGTCACAAAACATGCAGAACTGGCCTAACCCTAACCCCCGTATGTTCCACGAGAGAGTGCAGCCTTGGCTTTGTTGTGTGTGAAGGACTTCTAAAACAGACTATGGCTTTATATGCCACTAGTATAAAAAGGTTTCTTTAAACAACGGACCCGCTAGGAAATCAGTGTTGACAGGGTTCTACTTCGGCGGCCTAGTAATAGCTTTAGTTACACTGCAAAAGCATACGGTGTCTTTAGAAATACTGTCTACTTAAATATTGATCTAACATATCTGCGCATGGAATAGTAACCAACACTTTTCACGTGTTGAAGATTTTAATCAAATAAAATGGTAATTTTTGCAGAACGAATTAATACTTTTTCAAAGTCAGTGCATGCTGATATTATATGCAGCAATTATCATATTGATTGTCGATTCCGCCACGGTGCGCCTTCTTATAATCCCCCTCAAAAAAAATTCACACGCGCATAAAAACAAACGAAAAACGCCAATGGATTATACAATATGAAGTCACAAAGAAGACACGAGAAAGTCGAATAACACTTCCTTTGATATGAGAACTAATAATTAACAACCAAGAAAGAAACAGTAAATGCATTGTAATATAATTAACTGCATAGAAACAAGCACATTTTCTGATATAGTGCACTCTTGCAAAAAGTCTTTTAATAATATTTTAATTTGTTTTAGTTCAATGTAAATACAGCTATAGAATTTACTTTGAGATGTAAGGTTTTTCGAAATAATTGCATTATAATTGGAAAAGTCAAATCAATAATATGACTATGAAAATTGTGTGACGTGTTATAATAGATGTGGTTTAAAATAAACAAACACCTACACCTGGGATTGCACTGTTTGAAAAACTGAGCACTTATTAAATCTATCAAACAGAAGTTACTAATTAAATAATCCCTTAGATCTTCGGCATGTCATCATGAGATATTACAGCCAATACTTCTTTCTCATCCTTCACCTCCTCCATCGCCTCATCTTTCTCCTCCTGCTCTTGTTCTTTGTCTTCAGTTTCTTTTTCTTCTTTCTTCCTTCTTCTTAACTTCTTCCTTGTCTTCTTTTTCTTCTCCCTCTTCTTCTTCTGCTGCTTTTTCTTCTTCTTCTTCTTCTTCTTTATTCTTCTTCTTCTTCTTCTTCTTCTTCTTCTTCTTCTTCTTCTTCTTCTTCTTCTTCTTCTTCTTCTTCTTCTTCTTCTTCTTCTTCTTCTTCTTCTTCTTCTTGTTCTTCTTGTTCTTGTTCTTCTTCTTCTTTTTCTTCTTCTTCTTCTTCTTCTTCTTCTTCTTCTTCTTCTTCTTCTTCTTCTTCTTCTTCTTCTTCTTCTTCTTCTTCTTCTTCTTCTTCTTCTTCTTCTTCTTCTTCTTCTTCTTCTTCTTCTTCTTCTTCTTCTTCTTCTTCTTCTTCTTCTTCTTCCTCTTCTTCTTCTTGTTCTTCTTGTTCTTGTTCTTCTTCTTCTTTTTCTTCTTCTTCTTCTTCTTCTTCTTCTTCTTCTTCTTCTTCTTCTTCTTCTTCTTCTTCTTCTTCTTCTTCTTCTTCTTCTTCTTCTTCTTCTTCTTCTTCTTCTTCTTCTTCTTCTTCTTCTTCTTCTTCTTCTTCTTCTTCTTCTACTTTTTTTTCTTGTTGTTGTTGTTGTTGTTCTTCATCATCATCATCATCATCATTATCTTCTTCTTCTTAATCTTGTTCTTCTTGTTCTTTTTGTTCTTGTTCTTCTTCTTTTTCTTCTTCTTCTTCTTCTTCTTCTTCTTCTTCTTCTTCTTCTTCTTCTTCTTCTTCTTCTTCTTCTTCTTCTTCTCTCCTATGGCATTGTGTAGTTGGTGGTGGTTATTACGGAAACAAAAGAGGGTTTGGGGGGTTATTGTGGGGTCTAAACAGATAATTCTCTCTGCTCTGTGTAATGCTTCGTATATAAATACGTTGGTCTCCATATCTCTAAGGCTATTCTTGATGCAGCTGATCCACTTTTTGCCCTGTCTTCCCCTTTGCTCTGTGCTTATTGCATTTTGTTCGCGACATTGCGTTCGGTGGCAGCTGGTGCCAGGACATTCTCGTCTTTTGGCCAAACCATACTACCTCTTGGTCTTAATTTAACTGTATTACAGATTTCAGTTCTGGTCTTCTTCTAGTGCTTTCCTTTTACCTCTTCGTGTTATTCCAGCAGCTCTTCTCAGATATCGCTTTTACGTTGTTATGGTTTGTCAGTCATTAGTTGTATAGGGGTTAAGATTTGACACTGAAAGCAGTTAGCTGGCCCACCAAAATTTAGATCCTAATTACATGTTTTCGTAGACAAAACTAACTGTTCCTGTCTTGCAAGTTGTGTGAGAATGCGATTTAAAGTTTTAACCAAACAATAAAATGTACGAAACAATAAACTGTTCAGTAAATTGTTTAATCCATATTTGTTGATGTATGCGATGACCCGCTTCTTGTAACCTCCGACGGAATACCTTGAATCTCTATCCACTTTTTGACTTCCAGAACTTCAGTGTTACTTACACATCCGTTTTACTTGTATGTAGGCTGCTGGTCCTCACCTTTCAGATAGATGCGCGCTCTACCAGTCCCGCCGTCACCGTTCTCACCAGACCAGCATGACGCTTGACATGTCCAAAACAGCTCATCTTTTGAGAGAGGATGCTGTTTATGAGACAGTTCGCTTTCATGTTTAGGTCATGCAGACCACATAATATACAATAGGATTACAAACCCACCCACTCCCCCCCCCCCTTATTTACGTAAGTGGTTGCATTGGTCCTTTTTACACTACAGTAGTAGCAACAGTAGTACATTTTACCCCACTAGGACATGACACAAGCGATAAACACCCGATAACACAAAGCGCAACCACGTGGATAAGGATCACCGTGGAGAGGTCCCGGAAACCGAGTTCAGCCATTCAACTATATTTATGGCCGGGCTATATTGCGGCCCCTGGCAAGAGCCAGAGTAGGGCTTCAACATAACGTAAAATTGCATCCAAGATGGGGATGACTAGTAATATGCTACATTACAGTGGCCACGTTTGGTACTAAAATAACCCAGTTAAGTGTGATATCAGGGGAAGTTCACTGATTGCACCGGGTTTTTATCTGACATGGCACGGTCTCCCTCCGCAGAACGGCTAGCCGCCTGCCGAAAACATCGCAAAAAGCACGAACTCCGGCGACGGTCACCTGGGATCTCCGTAAAAAATGGCAGTGCTGAAACGAACAACGCAGTCGTGAAACGAATCTACGACCTTCAGAGAGCGAGGCAAACGACTTGACCACTTCGTCACGGAGACCCGAAGGATAGGACAATTAGTAAATAGAGTTATATTTACGAGAAGGAATCTTTCACAAATCCGCGAATTAGCTATGTGTACATGCGGACTGGCACTTGAGACAACAGATAGCTTCCTCCATGAGTGTCCCAAATACAATAAAATATTTGGCCTAGAGAAACACCGGTGCTAGCCAAACTTTGCGGTTCAATGATTGGATTACAACAGACAGTGAAGTTCAAAACAGAGACAAAATTGCAGATATAGATAATCTATTTCAAGCGAACGAACGAACGAAGGGGTACTTAGCTAACCGCTCATTTAGTTAAATGGGTTGCTATTTTCCCATTCAAATTATGCAATATATATATATGGTTTGTACAAAAGCGGCGTACGTGGCTTAGGCGTCGCGAGTCCGACTTGTAATTCCAACGTACCGCGATCAAAAACCATTGCTGGTTGCGTGGATTTTTATCATGGTATGGGGGGTCGCAGGTCGACCCAGCCTAAAATGGGTTCCTGGATGTATGTCCTTGGGAAGTAAAGATGGCCGGCCTAATGCTGACCACATTAGCCGCCTAGTGCCGATGGTCTGTAAAAATATGGGCGCTCCCCCATATACACAATACGCCTAAAGGCGTGAACAGGAATCTTTACTTTAAAACAGTGTGTACATGACGAGATATTTTCTTTTTACCCAGTACTGCGTCTTGAGTGTGGGTTTTGAAGAGTCGATATTGAGTATATGTTGAAAGCTTTACATTGTTAAAGACATACTAGCATTCGATGGAGGAGGTGTTCATAATCGCACCGACATAAGTTGCCAATAAGAATTTTTCTAATATCTTTTTAAATCCTCGGTGGATCCCGAAGCATACGACAATTCAGATCAGCATAAAAGAAACATACATGAAACTTACTTATTTCCTTATTCTACCAGTGCCAAGCATGGTAGCTTTCAACAAACCAGAAAAGAACATTAGTAACTAAGGTAACCAGATGTCTGTAAAGGGATGCAGGAGTGACCAGAAGAGATCACACAAGGAATGAGATCATAAGCAAACAAATCAGCACTGAGCCAGTTCTATACAGATGGGTCCGCACAAAGTGCAGTTAGAAATGGTGGTTATGGAGTGTACAGAAAATTCCCAGATTGTACTAGAGATAAGTCGAGCGTACCAATCGGGAAGTACTGCCATACCTATAATGCAGAAACTTAAGCTCTCAAGATAGCAACAGAGAAACTGCTAAATACCAATCTTGGCTCACAGTATGTGGTAATGCTGACAGATGCTAAATCAGTACTTGAAGCACTCCAGTCTAGGAAACTACCAGAATTGCAAACACTGCTGACAAAACTCAGCCTTCAGCGAAGAGTCGTAATGCAGTAGATACCGTCTCATTGTGGTGTGCCTGGAAATAAGAAAGCTGATCAACTGGCAGGGGAAGGTGCGACAAAAGTGCAGACGGATGTACCAGTCACAAACAACCAAAAAAAAAAATAATAATAATTAAATCGATCAGGAAACCACTAGCCCCAGCACAAGACGATTATTTTATTAGGGACAGACCAGAACAAGTCATTATCCTCTGCCTCAGAACAGGACACAACCGATTACGTAACCACATGTACACAAAATGAAAGATAGGTGTATCAGCCATGTGCACATGTGGAAAGGTGCCCCAGACAGCAGAGCATGTACTCCAGGACTGCACCGAAATTGACACATTAAGGCATACCGTTTGGCCAGAAAGAACAACAGTGGAACGTAAACTCTATGGACCACTGAATGAACTAACAACGACAGTGAAATTTTTACAAGAGACGAAACTGCTGATATAGACAACTTATTTCAGGCGAACAAAAGAAGAAGAAAAAGCACAGAGCCAGTTCTAAGTTACACACGCAGACAGAAAATACAAATGGTGGCCCACTGAGAGAGAATGCCTTGTGACGCCATTCCATACAAAGCATACACTAAACAAGAAGAAGGAGGTTGAGAACAACGTACGCCGACAACAAGATTTAAAGATAACACCAGAAAAACTCTACACCAGCACAATATGCCTGTAATGTAAGCGGCCAGAAGAGCAATAAACAGAAAGCAGCTAAATAGAAAGTGAATATTAAATTGTTCTGCCATTGGATCAAGATGGACACAGGCGATGAGTGAGGTCGACGGATTGCGCAACTCTTCCTCACTTGAATTCAAGTCCTTGCGCAAGTCACTTTCATCCAGCTACTACTTTAGATAAAGTGGTCTTCATCACTCGTGATGGACAAACAACAATAGAGGCTGAATTAGGAATCGGCATCATACAATTCTTGACACTCCCATAAGCGTTCCACCCAATTCCGATGGCACCAGTAACTGTCTGATCGTATATCCGCCTTGCCTTTCCCTCGAGTGTTAAGCGTCTGCCAGATCCCCTGGTAACCCCTCACAGTGCCATTCTCCTTAGACAGTAGAGATCTGTTTGTGCCTTTGCGCTGCTCACTCGCTCCCAAAGAGCCTTTACAAAATCTAGCTTGTCATACATCAGTTCACCACCAAGTGATGCAGAACCGACCGGTCTATCTGCCTGCTCATTTTCCAACATACCGGTATGACCTGGAATAAAATATACAAAGGATGTTTACTATCTGGGACATTTGAAGTGATATTAGCCACTCTGCAACTAGCATGTCTATCTCCACTTTTCTCAATCTACTCTGCTAGTCAGTACAATCAAGTCATGTTTGTACAGCTGATTCTCAATCTAGCAGAATGCAGCATTGTCTATCTCCACTTCGATTCTCAAACCAGATGTTGTGATATTATATGCTAGGCTTTGTTGCACTAAATGGCGTCCAATCGCTTTTGCTATGAACCCACATGCACTTGCAATGTGAGGAATTAACGAACAAGAAGAAAAATAGACCCGGAAAAGCAAGACAGGTTTTTTTTTCTTCAATTAGCATTCTGGGTGATTCGGAGTTGAATGTATCGAGCTAAGAAAGCTAGGTAGTTACCACACTAAGGTACATCGAACTTTTCAGAACATTATCATCATATAGCAGGTCATTTGCAGAACGTCGCTCTCATCACGGTCTGCCGTGGTGCTTGATATGGCAAACATGTTTCAGTTTCCGGGACTAGATGCTGTTAACTAACCAATCTTTCTTGAACTTTACATCTTTTAGGATGTCAGTTTTTCTTTTCTTCTTGGACCGTGGTATTCTGGAAATGTATCTATAGAATTTCAACTGAAGTGCCAAAATTGTTCTTTCATAATGACTACGACATAGTCAGTGACCCACATCCCCAAGTTCTATTTGGAAGATGCTTGCCATCAGTATTTTGATCTTGATTGTCTTGCGTGTGCTTAATAAAAGACTTTCAACACGTGACCACACACACACACACACACACACACACACACACATATACACAGACACACATTTGTTGTTTTTGTTTTGCTTTATTAAAAAAAAAATTGCTAAATTCTGTATCATCTGAAGTTCACACAAGGATATAACAGACGCACTTAGTTACCTACCAACATGAGAAGGAATGTCTCCAAAACCGCAAGGAACTCAACAACCTCTATTGAGGAGTTTGATTCTTTGGAAGAATGGTTGTGGAGTTTTGCCTTCTACAACATGTTACACGTCAGCGTCACCTGGAGCCTTGTTCCTGTAGGCCTCCTTGGATTGATCACCAACAGCCTGAATATTATAGTATACGTCATGACTGGTTTCCATGACAGCGTCACCGTCTGCTTCTTTGCGTTGTCCGTCAGCGATCTCTGCTTCACGCTAATGGTTTGCAACACTAACATTCTCGCTGTTATTGGACTAACGCTTCCAACCTGGACTGTAAACATTGGAACAGATGCGTTTTGGACATCGTATTATTTGGACATGGCGTTGGATTTTTCAAGCATTATTAGAACATTAATTGCCATCATGCGAGCTTGTTGCGTTGTGCTGCCCTTTCGTGTGAAAACTCTCTTTACAACCACGAGAACTGTAGTAGTAGTGATATTTATCTGTACGTGTAATGTAATCAGTTATGTTTGTTACGAATTTATTAAAACCAAAAAAGTGTTTACTAACGCAATCACTAACGAGACTTACGTAGTTGAAACCTACATAGATGGATGGGAAATGTTAAGCTATTTTCACAATTTTTTTAACAAAACAACTGTCGTTGTCGTTTGTGAAATATTTGTGGCTATATCTCTAGTTTTTATTATTGGCGGCATGTTGTCAACATCAAACTTTCATCAGTCTTTGCAAATAAACAACAATAACAAAGATCGCCCATCGCAATTAAGGAGCAGACATCGGAATTCGACAAGCCGGAGAAGGAACTCTCTTCTACACGATGTTTGCCAAATTCAAGATACTGTTCGATCTTTAAAGCTAAAACAGAAGAAAAACAAAAGGGAACAGAGAGTAATACAACAGGTAACGATAGTTTCTAGTTTATACTTGATCTGTAACACTTTCGAAGTAACCTACTTTATCTTGGACCAAGCGATGAACTACGTCAATTATACGTATATTTACATGAGCGTGTACTGGTTTTTTCAGGCATTTAATCGTTTTACTGGTCCTGCCAATGCTGCTGTGAATTTCTTTATCTACTATAGTTTTAACTCCAAATTCAAGCAACAAATGTCTAGATTATGCAGAATCAGGATAAGATTAAAGTTAATACAACACAAAGAATCCACTGTAACATACCGAACAGTAGCCTATTAAAAATTGCTGAAGCAATGGCAATAAGGATGGACAGCTACGTGTCATGTAAGCAAAATTACCAAGAGCAGGGTAGTATTTGTCATGGCTATCCGAAATGGTCGTAGTACTGGCACCGGTTTGCTTATTTTTTTTCATACACTAGTTCCCCTCCCATCCCCTCCCCTCCCCCCAGCGTTACTTTGATAGCACTTTGTGGTGTGTACCGGTAACTTTTTATACATTTTGTAGTGTGTATCAGCGGACATTATTTTCTGTTCTTCAGCGCTACTGCAAAAGAGACTTTGAAATGAGCACCCGATTTTGTAGTAAGTACAAGCGACCTTTTTGTTCCTTCAAGAAAGTACTGGTAACATGGATAATCTTAGACTTTTGTGGGCTGCATGGTGTCCGCATCCAATGCTTGAGTTTCCGGGTTTAATTCCCGGTAAGTGCTGGGATTTTTTTACACATGTACTTGGACTTCTAGTAATTCCCTCTGGTCTCTGGGTAATGAGATCGGGTGCTTGTGTGCATTGCTGCGAACGTAAAAAAATCCCTTTAGCAGTTGGAAATCGAAAAGAGTAGCCCAACGGCGCTGCCCGGGCAATATTTGGAGTTAAAAATCTACCTAAAGTGTTTCAGGAACCTCGCCAGTGCTACAGAGCCTGTGCACTGCGCTGAGCCTCTTCGAACTCAGCCTTGAGTTAGAAGTAGAATGGAGCACTTATGAGTTACTACCCGTGTGCCATGATGTGGATCCGTTGTTCAAACGTCAAACTTCAAAGACTTCCGTGATGGAAGTGCAGTGAGAGACTTTCTGATTTGTCTATTTCGTTTAAAAAGGTCTGTTTTTTGTTTGAGCTTGGGAGCCGCTGGGATGTAGCGGCTAGACGCAAGCCTGTGGGTTGAGTTCAGGTCCTGACGGAGCCAGAATGTTTTTTTTTCTTTCTTAAAAGTGACCTTGGCTCCAGGGTTGACAAAGCTTTGTGAGTTGGTACCAGGTGCAGTCCTGTGAATTAACGTCAGCTGGCGTGATGATGCCCACATTACCCACCAATGCCGATTGATCTATAAAATATAGGTCAAGCCCTATATGCCCAATGCACCTCAGGGTGTGGAAATGGTTCCTTTTTGTGAGCTTTTTGATAATTGTACGTAATAATTAACACTATGAGATAGAGCGAAATACAGTTGTACCTCGGTAAACGCATTTCATCCGTTAGACGCCCTTGGACATAAACAAACAGAAGTATACCACACAGGACACATATCAAACATGACGTATACCACAGGACGTATTCCAAACAGGACGTATAACCAAACAGGGGGTTTACCAAACAGGCCGTATACCAAAAGGACGTATACCAAACAGGACGTATACCAAACAGGACGTACACTAAACAGGATGTATACGAAACAGGGAGGTTTACCAAACAAGAAGAATACCAAACAAGTTTTATTTAAAAAAAAAGTGAGAATTAATAATTCGTTCCCATACCAACATCCTTTTGTTATTGCTGTCTTCTACAATTATGAGGTTGCATGAACTAATTTAAACGCACCTTAATACTAAAATACATAAATGCAAAACCAAATAAAAGGAATAAATGAAAGTATTATCTTGCTGAGATGAGTCAAGTGTCTACTCAGATGGTGCTGAGAACGGAGGAAGAGGCGAACGTGGAAGTCTTACTGTTTGTAGGAAGAGTCCCATTCCAATAACACTTCAGGCACCAGAAATTCTGAAGCGTTTTTCCCCCCTCGTTTGTGTCTTTTTCTCCCTTTTGTGTCTTTTCTCCTCTTATGTGTCTTTTCCTCACTGATGTGTCTTCTCCCCTCTTAAGTGTTTTTTCTCCTCTATTGTGTCTATTCCTCGCTTTTGTGTCTTTTTTCTCTTCTGTTTTTTTTCCCGCTATTATGTGTCTTTTCCTCTCTTTTTTGCCTTTTCCCCTCTTATGTGTCTTTTTCCCTTTTATGTGTATTTTCCTTCTTTTGTGTCTTTTTACCCTCTTATGTGTCTTTAACCTCTTTTATGTCTTTTCCCTTCTTATGTGTCTTTCCCCTCTTACGTGTCTTTTCCACTCTTATGTTCTTTTCCGTCCTTATGTGTATTTTCCTTTCTTATGTGTTTTTTCTCCTCTTATGCGTCTTTCCCTCTCTTATAAGTCTTTTCCCTTCTTATGTGTCTGTTCCCCTTTTATGTATCTTTTTCCCTCTTCTGTGTCTTTTCCCCACCTGAACTTTGTTAAGCCTCATGCGAGCTGTTTTAATTATAAACGGTCATTTACAAAACAATATGTTTTCGTGCACGTTTTTCTGCTTCCCCATTTGGTTAAGCTTTCTAATCAAATTTCCCTGGAATTCCTTGTGTGGACTTGGTAGATTTGCTATCCACAACCTTATGCCCCGTGTACTTTTAGTCAACTGTGATACAGATAATCCTCCATGCCATGATCTCAAATTGTGCAGCATCTTTTCTCTCGTTCTCCTTCTACCTTTCCTCCCCTCCAACTTTTCTACAACACCACTGTTATGTTGGTGTTTTCCTACAGGGATTCTCTTAACAGTAATACAGGAGTAAACATTCGATAAGAGAGAAATACAAGGGAATGTGAATACTTGTACAAACACATGATATACGAACAGTACTCAAGCAGCACGCGAAACCCAGAACGAGGGTTATAAGATTACACCAAGTCTAATCAGTTAGCTTGTGTTTGGCAGCTGGCGTGAAAGATCGTATTTGAGGGAAGAGTGAATGTGACATTGTGTAATTTAAATGACGTGAAGATGATTCTTTTTCATAAGCTAGATGGCAACCTGATGACAGCTTATCTAGAAGTGGTAGCCGACGAGATCCAACCGACAAAGGAGTCTCAGAGATGCCAGATCAACCATTGTATGTATCGCGTGTGTAAGGAAATAGGACTGAAAAGTAAAGAGTGTGGATGTTAGAAGACTTCAATTCTGTACTTGATAAACGTCATCACCTATTGTTGGACCGTTCTAGCCAGTAGTAGACATTGACTGGACCAGATTACCTTGGAAGATTCAATAAATAATGTAAACGGACATCTTGTCTACTCGTTACCAACTGTGTGCATTCAGAATGTTATCCATGTCATAGTTATGCAAAATCCCAAACAGCCAGCCAGCACACCAAGGAGACAATATCCAAGTCACGATGTACTCCAGTTTTCTCCTTCTCATCACGTGACCAAAGAATGTAGATTGTCTATTTCTGATGTGGACAGTCAGTTTTCTTCACGAGTCAGTTTCTTTCAAGACTCAACATAAAAAAAAAAAAAAATGTAAAAAAAATAGTTTTCATTTAGTAAAATGCTGCCTTTGCTTGAACTTTTCGACAGTTAACTACCCTAATACATCCTCAATCTGATGTTAACAGGGTACCAAAGTACTTAAACATTTCAACTAGCTTGAGGTTTGTCCCATTTATTTTGATGTTGCATTTTGGAGGGTCAGTTTTCTTTGTAGTCACTATTACTTCTGATTTTGTGCTGTTCAAACTAAGATAATCGTTGTCACTGTCCTTTACAATTATATCCATCATTTCTTGCAGTTGTGTTTTGTTATCAGTTATCAAAACTATATCGTCAGCATATCGTAGGCAGTTAAAAATATGCCCCCACCCCCCAAACCGAAATTTCCAGCTTACCATGTATGGATAATCGGGTGATAGTACACATCCTTGTCTGACGCCTTGTTAAATTATTGTCAGATCTTCGCTATCAATGTTTAAGGTTTCCAAAAACTGTACATGTTTAAAAATGTTTGCCTGAACTTAGAGTTAAAATTATAGTAGATGAAGAAATTCACAGCAGCATTGGCTGGCCATGTGAAACGATTGAATGTCTGCAAAACCCAGTAGACTCTCATGAAAATGTTGGTATTTGGGTTGGACGCGATTGGAGTTAGAATATAGTAGATCACTTCAAAAGACAATGGCTTGAATCAATTCAGAAGTCCACTGTGCGAGGAGTCACCTTTATTTTTGTTCCGGGACACGCAGGCGTCGATGGAAATGAAAGAGTTGACAGGTTGGCTGGATCCGCTATCACTACCGACGGTCGGCCTATGGATCATGCTGATATTATCAATGCCCTCAGAGAAATGGGAAGGATAGAGGACTTTGGTGGCAGTGAATCCACATCACTCGCCAGAATGGCAGACTTGGGAATTGAGATCGGCACAGCAAAAAACGAGACGCACACCGGACACGTCAGAAAACTTGTTAATCAACATAGAACTGGTACTATTAGTCATCGGACGTTGGGGTTCATACTGAGGGGAGGATCTGAGCACATATGGACATGTCCGGAGTGCAATGATGATAACCCAACTAACTAACTAACTAACTAACTAACTAACTAACTAACTAACTAACTAACTAACTAACTAACTAACTAACTAACTAACTAACTAACTAACTAACTAACTAACTAACTAACTAACTAACTAACTAAGATCACTTCACAAGTGTTACAGATCAAGTATAAATTAGAAAGCAGTGTCACCTGTTGTATTATTCTCATTTCTTTTTTAGTGCCTAACTGCCTTTGCATTACAGCCCGGTGTGTATCTGGGCTGTTGAGACAAATGTGTTGACTTGCCTTCTTTGGAGGCAATGACGTACTCTGAACCTTGCATCTTAACTGTAAGTTCCTCTCTATTTTTTCGTGGCTTAACTGCAAAGATTGACGAAAGCTTGATGTTGATAACATGCCAGAAATTATCACAACCAACGATATGGCCACCAGTACTTCACAAGTGAAAATGACGATTGTCTTGTTGAAAATGGCATGAAATAGTTCTAGCTGATCGAAACCCTCTACTAGCGTCTCGATTATGTAAGTCTTGTTAATAAAGTCGTTAGTACACATTTGCTTCGCTTTTAAGAATTCTAGACTAACGTAACATGTTACATTGCATGTGCAAATAAATAACATTATTACTACTGTTCTAGTTGTGGTGAAAATATGTTTGATGCTAAATGGTAGCACAATACAACAAGCTCGAATTATGGCAATTAATGTCCGAAGGATACTTGAACAATTGAAGATCATGTCTATGTAATATTTAGTCCAGCACATATTTTCAGCAATGTAGTTGGGTACATGCAGAGCAGGAAACACCAGCCATATCATCTGGACACTATTGGTAGCAGACACCATCATCGTGAAGCAAAGATCACTGACGGATAAAGCAAAGAAACAGACAGTGACGCTGTCATGGAAACCAATCTTGACGTATCCTAGAACATTAAGGCTGTTGGTGATAAGTCCAAAGACACCAACAGGAACTAGGCACTAGGTGGCAATGACGTGTAAAATACTGTAAAAGGCGAAACTCCATAACCAGTCACCAGAAAAGTCAAGTTCACGAACAGAGGGTGCAGAGAAGTTCGTACAGTCTTGGGAGATGTTTGTACCCATGACTGCAGTTAAGTCGGATGTTGTCCTATCCTCGTTTAAACTTCTAGTGTTAAGAAATCTATGAAAGAGGGTGGGGGTGGTCGGGGTGACTGCAGTCGAGCAAGTGTGCCAAAATGAGGTACTTTTAATTTATTTCATCCAATCTCGAGGGCTCTGGGATTTCGTCGGTAGTTCTCCGGCAAGTCGGAAATACTACAGGAGGGGGCTGGGTGTTAGAGTGCTAGGTTTGGTCTTAGTATGTGTTCGTTTCACACCCCATCACCAGTATAATAACAGACTTTTCCGGGTCCTCGCCAGAATTCTGAGAGTCCCTGAGAAGGGGTGAGTGAAATGAAAAGGACTCAAAAGTAATTCACCTAGCAAGGCTAGGAAGCTGAACTAGGCATTTACGAAGCGCCCTCACACAACGCCTAAGACACAGACGCCGTCGGAGACGATATAATCAAGTGTATCATACGTTTAGTCAACAAAGACCTAGTGTCCCAATGTGGGTAAATCCATCGCCACTTAAAACGCACATCCAGAAAGCAATGGCAAATTTTTTGACGTAAACGTAAAAACCACAACAGCCAAAAAAGGCGGGGATTAGTTCTGCAACGTCCTGTAAAGGATACGCAACTAACTTCCCTGAAGTCTCAGGGCATCTCCCAGCAGAGGAAGAGAGGTAACAAGTCTACTTAAAAAAAAATTTAGTTAAAGTTTTGGGACAAGAATAAAGTCTAAAAGTGGACGAACAACCAGAACTTTCCCACACAGTTTGTAACCAGCGAAGGCCAAGAAGAAGAAGTAGAAGAAGAACAAGAAGAAGAAGCAGAAGAAGAACAAGAAGAAGTAGAAGAAGAACAAGAAGAAGAAGAAAAAAATTAATATATGGAAAAGAAAAAAAAAATGGAGTAGAAAAAGGATGTGCAGAAGAAGAAGAAAAAGAAGTAGTAGAGGAGGAAGAGGAGGAGGAAGAAGAAGAAGAAGAAGAAGAAGAAGAAGAAGAAGAAGAAGAAGAAGAAGAAGAAGAAGAAGAAGAAGAAGAAGAAGAAGAAGAAGAAGAAGAAGAAGAAGAAGAAGAAAAAGAAGAAGAAGAGGAAGAAGAAGAAGAAAAAGAAAAATAAGAAGAAGGAGAAAAAGAAGAAGAAGAAGAAGAAGAAAAAGAAGAAGAAGAAGAAGAAAAAGAAGAAGAAGAAGAAGAAGAAGAAGAAGAAGAAGAAGAAGAAGAAGAAGAAGAAGAAGAAGAAGAAGAAGAAGAAGAAGAAGAAGAAGAAGAAGAAGAAGAAGAAGAAGAAGAAGAAGAAGAAGAAGAAGAAGAAGAAGAAAAAGAAAGAAGAAAAGGACGCAGTAGAAAATGAAGAAGAAAAAAGTGAAGGAGGGGATTGGGGAGGAGGGGGGTAAGGAAAAAAAAAGACTGAGAAGAAGAGGCAAGAAGGAATAGAATAAGGTGAAAAATGTAATACATGATTGCCAAAGTATTGATCATAAGCGGAGAATGGGGAGTAGTGTGGAAAAAAAAAAGGCAAAACAAGAGAACACACACAAACTAAAGAGAACAACGAACACACACAAAGAAAAAGAGAACAACAACCGGTGCTTCCCCTCATGCAGTGGATTACAAGTTGTTCCACCCAATGCCGCTTGACAGCAAAAGTGGAGAATGTCTATGATGATGACGATAATTATAATGATGATGATAAAGATAGTGATGACGATGACGCTAAAATAGCAATAATAACATAAATTTATCAAGATAACACGCTTATAGAGGTAAATCTTACTAATAATCTTAGATTAAAAATAAAAAGCTCTAAAGATGACGCAACAGCAAACTCTCGTATCAGTTGAAACAAAATTTCGCAGCACATAAATTAGTTTTCTTTTTAAATCATATTTATTTTATTGTTTATGTTTTGCTATATTTTTTTTAGACAGAACACTAGTCTCGATGTAGATCCTATACATTTATTATCTTATAGTATAAACACAGCTTAAACATTACATCAATATCAATTGAAATGATAACATCGTAATTATGTGTGTAAATTGAAGTTAGTAACAATATACTGGTTCTTTCTTCTAGTTTGTTTGCATTATATTGTATACATTTTGTTTTATCTGTAATTATTTTGGCTTTTATATTTTATTTGTATGATAAATTTACTTTGACCTGTTTGAAGTCATTTTTCATAATTGGAATACAAGTTATTGACGAGTCGACTGTGAAAACAACGGCGCTAGAAAAGCTGCGCGCTCGCGGCTTTCTAAAAAAAAAAAAAAAATTCAAATAAACGAAATCTATGGTTTCTCTAATCAATGACTTTAAAATATGACTATTATTTGCTCGGGTTCTGTGTGTTGATATGTACACACGAGATCAGTAGTTGTCTATAGTTCGTTCAACAATAGATAAACACGCATGCAAACCACTTTCTCGAAAACGACATGTTGTATCGCAATGATTATAGAAAGCACTTCCAACTTTGAGTAGTCTTTGGGTAAATTAAGTAGTGGCATTTGCGAATACAGGGAGCCGCCGGGGTGTAGTGGCTAAACGCTCGCTAGCGAATCGGAAGGCGAGGGTTCGGGTCCTGACGTAGCGAAACTCTTTTTTTTTTTTTTTACTTTGGCTTTCAGCATTGATTGGATACCAGGTATCTGGGAAATAAAAGTGGCCGGCGTGTTGTTGATCAAGTCAGCAACCGAGTGAAGATTGGCCTATAAATTCAGGGCTAGCCCTATATGCCTAATACGCCTGAAGGCTTGGAAAGCTTTTTTAAAAACTGTGATTACGGCTCTGACGTAGCCCAATGTCTTGCACTGTTACCTAAAGGACAGAGGTTCGAATCCCCAGGCGAAGTTAAAAGAAAATTAGGTAGACTCCTCCCCCATTCAACAAATTATATATTTTTTAGTCTTAGGTTTAACAAAGCCCATGTGTGACTTAAGTTAACGAACCACAGCATTTAGTTTGAGGCAGTCACTGCGGCCTTGCAGTGTCTTGAAAACGAGCTGCAAACACATGTCGTGACTGTAACAGACTCACACAGTATGCTGACAAATGTGGTGACAGGTAGGCTCCTTCCAGAGTGACGTTGCTTCCATTTTCCTGGGTACTTATCGTCCTTTGGATATTTTCTGTGAGTCGTGTAGGTGTTTTGGGAAACGATCACACAGACAGACTGCATGAATCCGGACTACTTGGTAAATTTATGCATAGCAAACTAAATATATATATTTTTTCGGGTCGATGAAAAGTGCAGAGGCAGACGAAGGTCATCAGAGCTTGAAAGTTTCCAACAAGAAAATACAATCAAATTATTTTTAAATACTGGTAGGTTAGAAGCAAGCGATAAAACATAGTAGTATTACTTAATGAAACAGGAAATTAGGGATAAGTAAAGTAATAGCGAGCGTTGAATGTAGACAAGC
>CAJHNH020000659.1:197343-247493 GCA_905116865.2 Candidula unifasciata
GGATAATTGATCCTCTCGTGCAAACATTTTCAGGCGGTATTACCGATTCTAAAGTGGTGTGGACCTAGATACCTAGATCTGGAAGCCAAATTTATGTTCGTAATGATGAAATTATCGCAAAAGTCAGAGAATGGACACAAAAATAGCATTGTTTTACTGTGAGGATGGCAGATGAATCTGGGGGTAATAGAGAGACCATTGTTAACATTTTGAGGCGTCGGTGGCTAAGGCGTTGCGAGTCCGACTCGTAATCCAACTTACCACTATCGAAACACACTGTGGGCTGCGTGGATTTTTATCGTGGTATGGGACGTCGCAGGTCGACCCAGCCTCAAATGGGTACCAGGATGGCTGTCCTGGGGACGTAAAGACGGCCGGCGTAATGCTGACCATATTACCCACCGAGTGCCGATTGGTCTGTAAAATTTGGGACGCTCTGCTCATATGCCCGATGCGCCGAAAGGGATCTTTACTTTTACTTTTTTTACATTAATAACATTTTAGTGCAAGAATTTGACTAGAAAAGAGTTGCTTGCAGATTTGTACCACATTCGTTGTCTGATGACCAAAAAAAAAAAAAAAAAAAAACCAAACATCAGCGGGTTGAGTACCCAAGAGAAATCATCAGAACAAGAATTGTTGGCCCCACAACAAGTGTGTGTTCTCAGCCTTCCACCATATCCCCCAGATTTGTCTGCCTGTGATTGTTTTCTATTCCCAAAAAATTAAAGTTACAATTGAAAGGACGCTTCTTTAACGATATTGATGACATCCAAAGGGCAGTAACATAGACTTTAAGGGCCATATCAACAAAAGCACTACAGAGGTCGTTCCACCGTTTGTTAGATAGTGCCACTTGCTGTATCAATGCACACGGGGATTACATTGAATAAAATACAGATTATATCTTTAACAGTTGATTTTAAATTTTTTTCATAGAATTAGTTTCATTACGTTTTTTTCGGGCCTTCTATTTAAATATGATACAATTTTTACCTGATTTTTCATTACAACATGATCAGAAAAAAAGAATTCTACCTTCTGTTTTCTTTAAATCAGTCATGTCCTTGTGAGATGCATTTTTTTCGTTATGTGAATCCCTACTCTAGCTCTTGCCAGGGGCCGAAATATATCCCGACCATAAATTTGGACTAATGGCTGAACGCGGTTTCTGGGACCTCGCCACGTGTGATCCTCATCCATATGGTGGCACCTTGTGTCATCGGGTGTTTATCGCTTGGGTGATGTCCTGGTGGGGTAAAAGAACATAAGAGAGTTAGACAATCTACTCTGTCATTGATGAATCTCAGCTAGGTACTGACAATAGTCTTGTAATTATGATTGATAAAGCATGTGCCAAACCTATTGCCGATAATATAGGTTAGGATGAAGTCGAAACATAAAATAATATTTCGTTCGATTCATCCCTGTTTCGATCAGCTGGGTCAGTAATTCATTTGTTGTGAAATTTAACATGTTATTAAAAAAATCGTCATAAAATCCAAAGATTTTAAATTAATTGATTCAAATGAAGACTAGCTGATGCATAATTGTACAAAGGAGGCATTGTGAATTCTTAGAAATGGATAGCAGTGTTTTGAGCAAGTAAAAAAATAGGGTAAGCACAACATTTTTGTTAAATAGTTTTCATATGTATCTAACATCCTTGAATGTTTGGGGATCTTAATAATTTTGTTTTTGTAGTGCTAACACTTAAACAGTTTTGATTTAGTCTGCATTCATGTCACCTCAGTTTGATATATTATATGTCCCTATACAGCAAATACCTTTTCTTCGGGAAAGTTTTAGCGTTGTGAAGTGGCAGTAAAAAATTGAGCTCAAAATGTAATGCTGTCAAACCCCCAGAAAAAATGCCGTCTTAAAAATTTCTAAAAAAAAAAAAAAAAAAAAAAAATTAAAAAAAAAAACGACAAATGTACGATAAAACAGGAAATATTAAACACTGAGAAATGAAATTTCTAGGAAGCAACGAGTCATATTAGACTGAACAATAATGGTTTTTACACAAAAGAAGTGGCTCCTGGAGATTTAATGTAACTGTTTTTGAATGGTCACATTTTAACAGTCTACTAACTGTAAACAAAACCGAAACCATGCAAGTTAGTAGACATTCTGCCCCACTACACATACAACTGAATGGTTCTGCCCTGAATCGAGTTAGAGAGTTTAAATATCTAGGAAGTATGATCACAGAGGCTGGTAGAATTGACAGAGAAATAGAAACCAGATGTCAGAAAGCAAGTGCACTTATATACCAATGGTCACCATTATTAAGACATCCAAGCATAACTATGAGTGCAAAGAGACAGATTATTAATAGCATATTTATTCCAACATTAAGTTACCAGTGCCAAACATGGACACTATCTAAAGCCCATATACGCAAAATTACCACCTGCGAGATGAGGTGCCTGAGAAAAGCAGCCAACCTAACCATACGAGATCGAGTGAATAATGAAACTATCAGGCAAATTGTGGGAACAACACCTTGTACTAGATTCATCGAGAAACAGCAGATCAAGTGGTTTGGCCATCTCGTTAGAATGCAGCAAGATCAAATACCATGACAAGCACTCCATCTCAGAATATCAACTACAAGAGCAAGAGGACGGCCGCCGATCGACAACATTAAAGACACTCTGCGCCTTCATGGCATGACAATAGCCAGTGGCAGCCAGCGTGCACTGGATCGCAAATTATTCCTCCCCACGCCTCCTAACGGCAGAAGTGGTTCATGGTGAAGATGATGATGACATTTTAACAAGTGCCTGAACGGGTATATCTACTCCTGCATGACTACACCATGTTCTCTACGTGTGACTAATCATGATACCAGTTGACTGCTTTAGTACAACTTTCTCATACAGTAGACAAAGCGCTTGTTCACAAGAGACTGGTTGAAGTGTTGTGTACACTCCATTTACAACAAAGTGATTTTTCGGTGTCAAGTGTTGTGTACATGTCATCTAGGGCGAAGTGGTTTTCGCGACGTCCCTTGTTTTCTGCTACTAACTTCCCGTGTGGGTTCCATGACTCCATTGTTGGGAAAACAACTATAGATCCACTGCCAACCCAACGAGCATGACGCAGGAGTCGACTAATTGGGTATTTCCTCCGCAGTCGGAGTGCATTCTGCCCGAGCGGCAAAGAACTATTAACTGCATTCAAATAAGCCAGTAAAAATGTTTGTGTACACGCAAAACTCAGGCCCTGGCAAAAAGCCAATGTCCAAATGGACGCACAACTTGGACTTTCCGCCGGAACTAACAGCCAGTAAACAAAAAAGAAGAAAAATAATAAGAAGGACACGAAATATTTTTTACATCTGATTAAAGAAATAAAAAGGACAGTGAGAAACTTACATGAAAATCTTCTGCTAATAAATCCTAGAAAACAGAAAAGTATTTCTCGCATGTTACCTAGAACCAATTTTCCTATATGTATGTGAATCCCAGGCAATTGGTAAACAAGCAAAACACATTTTTAGATGCCCCAGGGATTAGGTTTTGCAGTGAATGTTTAAAACTCAGTGAAAAGTCACAATTGATAACCCAGATGTTTTGAAAGAGTTGAGGACCTGAATCAAGAACATCAAAGGGGGACAGTTGACTAGACAACAAGATCGTCATGAAAACACCCAGTCTTTACTAATTGTTGAGTTAAAATGCAATTGCCACTAAAATGTAATGATGAGCTATTGTTTAGAAGATTCAGAGGTGATCATGTACACACAACAGTTAGTACGAGTGTTAGCATTTCAAAAACGTTGTATTTTCAATTTCAGATTGTAACACACTGCGTAAATTACATCAC
The DNA here is from genome assembly GCA_905116865.2 of Candidula unifasciata. Lineage (NCBI taxonomy): Eukaryota > Metazoa > Mollusca > Gastropoda > Stylommatophora > Geomitridae > Candidula > Candidula unifasciata. Next base: position 201,178 of record CAJHNH020000659.1, read on the forward strand.
ACAAACATACACACGAACGGAGAGAAGTATTGTTAACCACAAAAGGATGAAGTCATTAGCAAAATGAAAACTCAAGGACTGTGAACAAGTAATTTTATCCTTGCGGGTTATATCCAGCAGTACGGATGCCTTGAACGTGTTTTACAAGTGCAGAAAACGTTTGTCACATGCGGTGAACGGACATTTACAAGACAGAAAAGGCCATCACCGAAATACAAGCGTATGACTGTTATTTCAGATGCAATATCGGGTACCAGGATAAGCCGGGGCCCCAGACATATGCAGCAGTTAAAAACATCGAAAGTAGATACAGAGGAAACTTGTATTTTTTCCCTGTACAGATCGTAAAGTTTTAAGAGATCCCAACAATCCTGTAAATGTTTTGAGAGAGCCCAACAATCGTGTAAATATTTTGAGAGAGCCCAACAATCCTGTAAATGTTTTGTGAGCCCAACAATCATGTAATTGTTTTGAGAGATCCCAACAATCTAATAAATGTTTTGAGAGATCCCAACAATCCTGTAAATGTTTTGAGAGAGCCCATTAATCCTATAAATGTTTTGAGAGATCCCAACAATCCTGTAAATGTTTTGAGAGATCCCAACAATCCTGTAATTGTTTTAAGAGATCCAACAATCCTATAAATGTTTTGAGAGAGCCCAACAATCCTATAAATGTTTTGAGAGCCATACAATCATATAAATGACTACTATTTATACATGATTCTATGTCAGAAGTCGTCACAAGAAAATAAGAAACTAACTGTAGTGTATCTAAATATACAAACTGCTCCAGTTTCACACGGTGAAGGATTTCTCGTGCCCGAACCTCTGAAAGACATTTGCATTGAATACATTGTCTCTGAGAGAGCAAAACGGATAGAAGCTTCTCCTCAGCGTTCATTATCTTATGACGATTCATTCACCTGTCGTTGTACGCCACACATTTTGTCCAAAACGAAGTCAACGATCTTTTTTGCGATCTTAGTTAATAGGCAGATTATCCTCATTGCACGTTGGACAAGTCCAAAAGGGCTCGGATCCCATCTTCCGTATATTCCTCAGGGTATGGTGACTGATAATACCAGTTCTGTGTTGGTTTAATATTCCTCTTTGGCTACCTGTACAGTGTTCATGTTTTGCGACACATCCCCCCTTCCCTCGAAGTTCATGCAGTCTTGTGAGTGTTGCCGATTCAACGTCGTCTGCCCAATCATCTTCTCGTACTGCCCACTTGAGATCATTCAGAATGTCAGCCTGGTCCATTGTTTGCAATCTACAGCTGTCCAAGGTCAAAACGGAATGACCTGAATCAAAACTTAAATAACGGGATCTCATCACATAGAATTTCGGAGTAACTTCTGTTTTCGCACTCTTCATTGTTAGTTTGAACATAAATTCAGAAACGAAACAACCATATGTTTTACTCCGATTTAAAAGGTCTGCCCAGTGTTCTCATAATCAAACATGATCTACAAGAATGATGACTATTCACATACACCTCGAAATGAGTGTTAAGATGGGGCTTTTGCGTAATGAAAACTGATATCCATCTACTGCAGTCTGACACGCTGTCTACATCTTCTTCTTCTTCTTCTTCTTCAGCATTCGGAGCCCTTGAGGTTCATTGCTGCAGATATCACCGGCCTGCACTCTTTCTTGTTGGCCTTATCTTTCCAGTTAGTGACATCAACTGTTTGCAGGTTTGTCTGGGCATTATCTCTCTGTCATCCGATATTCTCTCAATATGTCCCAGTCATTTCATCCTATTAGCTCTCATGATGCCAGTGATCAATGGTGATTTAAACAGATCATGAATTTCTTGTTGCTTTCCACTCTTCAATCCCCGCTGTTTTTATCTTTGATAAGTCCAATGATTTGTGTGTTAAACTTTGTTTTCGAAAACCTGTAATAAGCCTCTATCTCGGGGACAAAGTCTGGTATGATTGTAATGTCTTATGCTGGGGGACGCAGACGTCTAATGCTCTTTCACATCATCATCAAGTATCTTGCCGAGTGGCGTGGGCGATCATACCTCTCCACAATCTGCGATCTCCTGCCGCATGTAACAGTTAGTGTGCTGACACACCTCCTTACCATGCAACACGACTGTCAAGAATCTTCTCTCGTTGTCTTCCTCTATAACTCCGTCCACAGATCATTCCTGGGGTCACCACATGTTCCATTTTCCCTCTTTTCATAACATGGTGGAAAAATAATGTCTCCTTCTTATGTCTGTGACATCAGAAGCTCCCGCTACTTTCAAAATCTCTTGGTTGCTCTTTTATGTCACATCATACATGGTTAACTTGTTTATAATAAAACATCACTTAGAAAATAGACACTCGAAGCAGGAACATATTCCTGACCCAGAGATGTTACATGTCCCTCTCTGGTTTACAACATCGTAACTTCAGAGCTAACACTTTCCTGACAAGAGCTGAAGAGAATTCTTTATTCATGCCGGCGTATATAAGGAAATTGATTGCTGAATGGATCGGCACAAGTGAGAACAATCCAACATAGATGTTTTCTGATACTGGGACCAAAATCCCCAGCCCCGTGGATAAAATTGGCGGAGACGAGCAAAGGAAGAAAACGCCGAACATCAGCGCGAAGAACTTGACACTTCTCAAAGCGGTCCTCACGTTATTCCTGAGGTGAATCTCTGCTTGTGTGATCGTAACGTCCCGTCTTCGGGACTCTGAAGCTTTCTTGTGTCTAAAGGCTACATGGGCGATTTTAAGGTAGCAGACGAACACCAAGACGAGGCTTGTGACGTAAGTAGTAAATCCCGCACTGTAGTAGACAATTGGTTGATGTAGTAGAATACAACGCTTGTGATACTGATCATTATTGTAGACTGTCGGAGGGATAATGAAAAAAATAAAATTGACTATCCATAACACAAGTAGAATAGAATACGTCCGTGTCTTTGTCATCGCTTTCATGTAATAAAACGGATACGCTATTTGAATATAACGGTCGATTGCTATCATCCCCATATGCATCATAGAGAGATTGGTAGTGCCCGAGCTAAGTCCAGAGACTATACAGCTCAGGAGTTTTGTGTCAATGGGATATACCACTCCTAGCGGAACAGTCAGGATCTGATTGCTGGTAAATGCAAAACCCAGTATCAAATCATTGATTGCTAAAGATGCGACGAGGATGTCTGTGTTTCTTTGTAGTCTTTCTGTAAACCATATTACACAAACTACAAGAAGGCTTTCTGATACTGATATGGAGCTGATTAGTACCGTAATGTACACAATAAATGTGCCAAAATTATTGTGTATAAAACAGGGGTTTGTTTCATTGTTCATCATAGCAAGGCTTTTGGATTCTCACATGCGTTAGTTCCTTGAAGATATTATTACAAAGGTGCAGATACTTTAGTAAGTTATTTCTGACATGTCTCCGTTTGTCCAAAAGGTTGTGTAGGTTGCCTTACATGTTACTGGGAGGTTAGCTTCCTTTAAATATTTGCTCCACGTATGGCGGTTTGTTCGGAAATGGACATGCAGACAGACTGGCCGTTTCTGTACCACTTGAGGGTAAATTAATGCATGGCAAATTAGATATTGCAAGCGTTCTTTGGGAGCCACTGAACAGTGCAGAGGTAAAAATGGATCATCACCGATTTGGCGAGAATTGTGCTGCGAAGAGTCAGCAGTAGATCTTGTCAGTGCTCAACACTCAAGGGTTGATCTTGTCAGTTCTCAGCACTCAAGGGTGGATCTTGTCAGTGCTCAATATCCAGGGGTGGATCTTGTCAGTGCTCAATACCCAGGGGTGGATCTTGTCAGTGCTCAATACCCAGGGGTGGATCTTGTCAGTGCTCAATACCCAGGGGTGGATCTGGTCAGTGCTCAACACTCAAGGGTGGATCTTGTCAGTGCTCAACACTCAAGGGTGGATCTTGTTAGTGCTCAACACTCAAGTGTGGATCTTGTCAGTGCTCAACACTCAAATGTGGATCTTGTCAGTGCTCAACACTCAAGTGTGGATCTTGTCAGTGCTCAACACTCAACGGTGGATTTTGTCAGTGCTCAACACTCAAATGTGGATCTTGTCAGTTCTCAACACTCAACGGTGGATCTTGTCAGTGCTCAACACTCAAGTGTGGATCTTGTCAGTGCTCAACACTAAAGTGTGGATCTTGTCAGTGCTCAACACTCAACGGTGGATCTTGTCAGTGCTCAACACTCAACGGTGGATCTTGTCAGTGCTCAACACTCAAATGAAGGCTGGAACGGATGTACAGTCAGACTCTTACTGCTGCTATCGTAGCTGTAAATCTGCATTTGCTGCTGAAGATGGAAAGATCATGTGTTACCATTGCAGGGCAAACCCTTTCACGAGCTTTCTTGTTCACTTGAAACGAAAGGTGGCATCAATAATTTAAAATAAAAAATGCAATGCCACAGAAACTGTTAGATCAGATCTGCAGTGCTCTTGCAGTTTTGCCTGTCGGAGCATACTTCCTAAGCCAGCTGCCAACCAGAGTAAGGGTCTTGAAAAGATTTGTCACTGGGGAACTAAACAATAACAGCCATTTATAACCATGTCATTCTATTACAACAACAGCAACAAAGTACAAAAAGTATAATAATTTTGTTTGCAATAGGTGGGGTCATTTATTTATATCCATAGATTTGGAAACTGTGGAGATGTGGTTTTATAGAATAATGATAAGAATACCCTGGACAGATAAAAAGAGTAATGGGGATGTCTTGAAATAAACGTATTCACGAAGAAAACTAATTGCTCACACCAGAGAGAGGCAATCAACATTCTTTGGTCATGTGTTGGAGAAAAGTTGAGAACATCGTGACAATAGGAAAGTCTGTGTTGAGGAGAGACGGGTAGAGATGGAGAGAAAAGATGCTGGACAGTCTGACATCATGGCATGAAAGTTCATTTGTGTCAGAGTTGATTGAAAGCACACTAGACAGAAGGTTGTGCATAGACATGACTACCAACGACAAACGGCTTGGACTATGGAAGATCATCTGTGTCAGAGTTGATTGAAAGCACACGAGCCAGAAAGTTGTGGATAGACATGACTACCAAAGACACACGGCATGGACAATGGAATATCATCTGTGTCAGAGTTGATTGAAAGCTCACGAGACAGAAGGTTATGGATAGACATGACTACCAACTCTCAAGGTGTGGATTATAAGAAGACAGACATGGATTCAGTGCTATATATGATACTCCTAACCTCTTCTGGCACAAGGCGGTTTGGCAATAGATGTCATAGTGACGACATTACTACTATAAAAATAATAATGGGTTACTTTCAAAATCGCGATGACCACACTTGTAGTGAACTTAGGAGAAGCCTGATTCCTTTAACATGTTGTGGGAAAATGTATGAAAGCATACTATGCCAGTGATTCGTAAACAGTAAAAATATGTAACTATAGTCGTCCCCATATGGGATGCAAACCACCGACCCGGCTGCATCGAGATACCAGCTTTGTGATTTTTGTGTATCTGTGTAGTATTGTTTGATTTGTATGTGCTGATGAAGGCTACATGGCCCCAACGTTCGCATTTTGTTTGTATTTATTAAAGTGTGAAGCTTGCTAATATACTTTACGTTCAGTTTTATATCTCTTCGTTATTTAAAGCCCAACCCTGGCTTTTGCAGGGGGCCCTGAATATAACCAAAGCATAAATATGGCCTAAAGGCTGAAAGGAGTTTCTGGGACCTCTCCAAGGGTGATATTATTCCGCATGGTAGCACCTTGTGTCACCGGGTGTTTATCGCTTGTGTGATGTCTTGGTGGGGTACGACAACAGAGGGAGAGGGTTACTGAAAGAAAGTCATGTGTTACTTGTCAGATAATGTTTATGTTTTCTAGCAGATAACGTTTTGAGGATTCAACAAAGTGTTAATAAAACAGAAGAAAACAATTTGTTCTTTATCCATGACTGCTTTCTAAAAGATTAACATCGGAAAACTCCAAAAGCCGCTATTCGGGCGAAAAGTTTAAAGTTTAAAGTTTTAACTCATAAATGATTCGTTCTTTATCTAACTCAAGTGTGAGGTCAAAAAAGCTTAGCGCAGTGCACGGGCTCCATAGCACTGGCGAGAAATCTGAACTACTTTGAGGTAGATTTTTACTCTTAATTTGTGTCCGGGCAGCGCGGTTAGACTACTCTTTTCGATTTCCAACTGCCAAGGGATTTTTTTACATGTGCAACAATACACGCGAGCGTCCGATCTCAGTGCCCAGAGACCAGGGAAATTAGTAGAAGTCCACGTGAAAAAATTCCCAGCCTTCATCGGGGCCTAAACCCGAAACCTTTAGCACGCGAGGCGGATACCAAATCCCTAGACCACGCAGTCCCCTTGATCTAATGGACTGATGTAACACCTGGAATTGAAGAGGGGGGATTGGGGGGGGGGGGGGGAGTAGTTATGGCAGATGTACTTTTTAAAGTAGAAACAAATACAGGCACTGGAAGATGTTTGTGACCGAAAGCGTAAATAGTATTTTACCATTATATATATATATATATATATATATATATATATATATATATATATATATATATATATATATATATATGAGTTGAGTTGAGTCAAGAATTGAGATCACAGAACTAGGGGAATTCCCATGCATGCTCTGCCCTTATCGTCAGCAGCCAGCGCGAAGTTCCAGTACTGATGGTATCGGTTACAATCTAGTTTCACCATTATATAAAATTCATTAACTGGTGCCTTCACAGAATGGATGAAATTAAATGGTATTCGGGCGAGAATACAGCAGGAGCTGTCAGAAACCCTGTTCAAAATTATAACACAGTTATTTAGGGCACTAGAAGGTCGTCATGCAGCACTCTGCAGTTTAAAAACCCACCTGTGTGGGTTGGTTCAGAAGCTCTATAATTTCTTACTTTACAAACGCACACAAATGAATAATATAACACAGAATAATTACTTCCCATAACAAGTGATACAAGCTTGAAAACAGCTACATGTATCACAGTTTATATAATACTATCATGTATGTCACGTGAGTCAGATTGTTCAGAGATAACTCTCCGGTGCAAAGTCAGATCTGCGTTTACGTATTTAACAAACCTATCGCTATCCTGGCTTGTCAGAATCCATCATGAACTGTTAAAACAACTTCCAGACACCACGTATTTGTCCCGTGACCGGTAGCAGATGTAGACAAATCAAGTAATAAATAGCGATTTTACGAATCGGAAACCGAAAATAAATAAACCAGATAGGCTAATGTGCTAGCACTGACAATGTAAAATTGATGATAAACACAAGATTAAAAGCTTTTGTTTACGTGTCTTGTTTGTGCCATTAGGAAGAGTAGGTGGCTTGTTTCTATTTGTTCTCAGTTTTTCTATTGTCATTGTTGATCTTTGCATCGCGTAGTGTCAGAGATCCAGTTATTAGTGTATGAATGTTTTTTTTTTTTTTCTGTAGCTTTGTTTTTAAAGAATTTGAGCAAACAAATTAGGAAGAGTTTGAAGGCAACTGAGATGTGTGTCTTGACAAGAATGTTGCGAATACATTGGGCTGCCAGAATAACTAACAGTGATTACCCGGAAATGGCTAGGGAAAGTAGAATATTATATACAGCAATGAGAAGGAGATAAACATAGTTCTTTGGTCATGTGGTGAGAAAAGGAGTACTGAACAATTTCGCGACGACTGGAAAGATCAGTGGTAGAAGAGGCAGAGGTAGAACAAGAGAAATGATGGTGGATGGCTTGAGACAGTGGCATGGAGGAAAATCATCAGTGGAATTGATTCAGAACACCCAAAGAGCGAGATTTGTGAAGATGCATGAATGCCTTCCCAGCTGGATAGGCACTTGACGCTGGTAGGGTGATGATGATGATGATGATGATGGCGATGATGTTTTTGGAGACGCGTGTTTGCGCAGCGGTGTACTTTTAGATATCCGTGATAACTGGGGGGGGGGGTGGGGGGATGGGGATTGGGGGGGGGGGGGGGGGCGATCGATAAATGAAATGAAGAGTGATCGTTTCTTTTGCAAGGACTGACAGCTTAGGTTTTTGTTTCTGAAATTCTATAAGAGTAATTGCAGCGATTAAGGTGAATGTCGACCTCGTTGACGACTACCACAGAGTGATTTCCAGTGTCCTCATTCGTTTCCCTCTTTCATCGGTACTCTAAGTACTTCACGAATAGCTGCCCTAGCCTTCATCCTTGTGCCATGTCATGCAGGTGTTCAAGGGAACGAGCGTGCAGACTATCATGCTGACACTGCGGTTGCTACGGCTGGTCTAGTACTGGACAGAAATGGTGTTATCAATGCCATGCGCTGCACTTACAGCACCGAGGAGCACGCCAAATTAAATTATTCCGTATACCTGTCTAGACTGATGGACATGGGGGTGCAGCCTGGAGCTGCAAGAAATGAGTATTTCAAAAAAGGGGCAAGTTGTTTTAAAACTAACACAGATCAGGCGTCATCAGTCGTTTTACACGCGTGGAGCTTTTGAAGAGGAGATCGGAGGACCAATGGATCTGTCCGGAGTGCTGTGATGATAATCCTGTCTAATCACTAATCGGTACTCTGTTGAAGACAGTACTTTCAGTGGTGCTCAAAAAGAATTCTGTTGGCAACGACCTTTCGGCTGGCAATCCTCTACGTTGTACTCCTTACCATCTCTCACAACGTGAAATTTGAGTTTTTATTTTTAAGCTAGACATTTAAAATATGATTTTAAACTTTGATGTTATAGAGGAAAAAAAAAAACCTTTTCTACGTACCGTCAGCAACTAACAGGAAAACATTCGACATTCTACAACCGACATCACAGCACTTTGGGCATTCCCATAAGCGCTCCATCCCCATCTTCAGCAGCCAGTGAAGAGTTCTGATACTAATGGTGCCAGTAGCATTCTGACTAAAGGTCCGTCTTGCCTTTCCCCTGAGCCTCGAGCATCTGCCAGAACCTCTCGTCACATCTCACTACATAAATCTCACCAGAAAATGGTGATCCATCTGGTCCTCCGAACTGTACACGCTCTCCCACAAGGCACAAACCACGTCTGCCTTATCATGCATGAGTATTTCACTAAGTTGTGCAAAGCCAGCAAGTCTGTCTGCCTGTTCATTTCCCAACACACCAGCGTATCCTGAGAAAAATCCATACAATACTTCTTACCCGTGTCCTCTGCCTGTCCTTATTCCTCAGCATGCTTTCTGAGTCAGTTACAATCACTGTGTGTGTGTGTGTGTGTGTGTGTCGTGTTCTCTAATCAGCGGAAAGCAGTGACCGCCTCCACCCTCATTCTTAAGCTGGATGTTGTGATATCAAATGCTTGGCTGTCATGCACTTAACGTCGACCAATAACTTATAAAATTGGATCGTTGGCACAAAAACTACAGTAACGTCACTGCTGCAATTGCTCAGTAAATTTCATTCTGTCATAGAGCTTCTGCGTTTGTTGATAAACTACTTGTGTAGTGTGTTTGCGATTAAAATGGGTCATTAGTTAGTAGACTAAACTGTGAACAAACAATAGCAGGATAAAAAATGTCCGTCAGACACCGACAGTCATTCTTTTGTGTTTTTTTACTCCGGGCGTTGCCAGTGTGGCTTTAGGATGTAGAGAAGCTAACACGTGGATTAATTACGTTAAATAATTCTGGCTACCTGTGTGTGTTAGATGTGTACCAACCCCAACACCTGCAGAAGACAGCTGCATCTATAAAGGCTGATATCTTATTATTACTTGAAAATATTACCCGCTGGTTCCACCTGCAGTGGATGTCAATAGAAACACCATGGGAAATAAATTAGTGTATATTGCTTGACGCTTATAAAACTAGAGGAAAGAGTCAATGATTATCTGACACCAGACGATACGAAAATCGGAAGTTATAATGGTGGCACTGAGATTCGAACAGACGTCTTTCAAAATGACCGAACTGTCTCGTTGAAACACATGTGTTCCTCAACATACTGCCAACATGCAAAACTTCCCTTCTAAATCTTTTGAGCGAGCCGGGGGGCATGTTAGCTTGACCCCAGAATTATGACGTCACTTTCAGTAACCAATACTCGGCAATCCGCGTGTGATTCCAATGCTAACTTATCGACGCGAGAGTTGGAAATCAACGGTAGCTTTTGATTTAAAAAAATAAATTAGACAGTTTTGAGAACAGATGTCTCAGTAAAATACTGAATCACTACTGGACAGATTTCAGAGCCACGACTCAAATGAAACAAAATATCAAGCCAGAAAATGTATCAACCTTTATAAGAGAGCGCAGCTGGAACTTCATGGACCATGCACTCAGAATAGACAAGACACGACTCCTCCATCAAACTTTATATGGACATCGGATCGGAAAAGAAAAACAGTGAAGACTAACAGAGTGCACAGAACCATCATCAGGGAATGCTCAGCTATGGGCCTAATGAACATCTAAGACCTAAATCAAGTGGCAAAAAAAAAAACCGCCAGACATGGAGAGCTATGACCTCTGCACTATGTGCCGCCTTAGGCTCAAGAGAACAGACTAACTAACTAACTAATTAACTCGGCAATCACAAAAAATATGATATTGGAACAGGGAGCATTTCTTAAATTTCGAGGATTCCTTCGAACTCGGAGTGTATCTTCCTGAGAGACAAGAAACCAACAATATGCATAAGCTTAAGCCAGATCTGTAAAACGGATAAGCCTGTAACACTCAATTTCTAGACCAAGACCTAAAGTTTAGAAGTGGACGAACAACCACAGCCTTCCGCCAGAGTTTACGCTGCCGAACGGTAAAAAGGAGAAGATATTTAACTGTATCTCACCAGGTGTATACTAAAAGAAAAGAAGATAAAAAAACAATCGAAGCAAAGTATGGATTCAAACAACACCCATGACTATGTTGAGATTAGCGTTTATTCTGTAATTACGTGCTTTGTTCTTGCAGTAAGCTGCGTTATCATTTGTGAGAGTGTACTAGTAATTGTGATAATATGTCGCACAACAAACTTGCATACCAACACGGACATAATAGTTGCATCATTATGTGCTAATGACATATTGTTGTGTATGGCTTATATTGTTCATGCTCTGATGAGTACTGTTGTTTTTCGCACGGATCAGCTAATTAATAAATCCGTTACTAGCCTGGTGTTGGGAATCGCTTTCGGAACTACTTTTACCTCATTTATGCACATGGGCTTTGTCTCCGTGGACCGCTTTATCTTCATCTCCCATCCGTTTTACTATATAAAGAACATGACCAGGGAACGTAACTTTAAAGTTCTTCTAGCTCTTTGGATAACCGGACTTGTATATATGATTATACCCGTGTTTGTCTATACAGATTCAAAGTACCACCAACAACTTATATTAACAAATCCGCCTTTTGAATACACATGTGTAGTTTATATTACGTTTATAATCAATACATTTATAGCATCCACATGTTACTTTAAGATTGCCAGAGTGGCCTTCCACCACAATAAAGCGTCTAACGTTCGAAGACTACACAGTACAAATGGCAACGGTGAGATTGCCTTGTCACTGAATCGACAGGCAGCAATGAAAAGTGTCAAATTTTTTGCTGTCACTTTTGGGCTTCATTTAGCCCTCTCTTCGCCTATGTTGATTGTGTCAGCAATCAACTTTGTCATCGAAGTGCCCAATTATGTGTTTGTGTTGAAGTCCTTTGTGTATCTTGTGAACTCATTAATGAATTGTTTAATATACGCGTTTATGAGAAAGGCGTTTTTAAAAACTTTGAGATCGACAATTGCAGATGGGTTAAAGTGTTGTTTCAGGAGAACACATTGATAATGACTGTGGGGGACGTGTGTTACAGTTCTTGACTCACAGAGCATGTTGAGAAAGGTGGAGACAGGCATGCTCCGTGCAGAGTGGCAAGCATCATGTCAGAGGTCCTGGGTAGTTAGCATTATCTGGATATTTTCTCCAGGTCCCGCCGGCGTGTTGGGAAATGAGCAGGTAGATAGACTGGCTGGCTCTGCACCACTTGATGGTGAACTGATGTATGGCAAGTTAGTTATTGTAAGGACCATCTGCGAGCGAGTGAACAGTGCGGAGTCGCAGATAAATCATTACGGTCTTAGGAGAATGGGGCTGCGAGGAGTTACCAGGGGACCTGGCTGACGCTCAACACTCCTGGAAAGGATGAGATGGATGTACAATCAGACGGTTACTGGTACCATCGGAATTGGAACTCTTCGCTTTTTGCTGAATATGGGGACTGAGCACTTATGAGAGTGACCCGAGTGCTGTGATGTCAATTCCCACTGCCTCCCCAAAAGCATGTCGTAAGAGTCGACTAATTGGGGAGCTTCCTTTGAAGTCGGAGTGCATCTGCCGGAGAGGCAAGGAACCAACAGTCTGTATTCAAGAGAATGAGATCTGTAAAACTGATGCACACTCAGGTTCTGGAGCAGTACTGCAGTTCAGAAGTGGACGAGCAACCATAACCTTTCGCCAGAGTTTACAGCTGTTGAACGCGAAGAAGAAGAAGAAGAAGAAGAAGGAGAAGAAGAAGAAGAAGAAGAAGAAGAAGAAGAAGAAGAAGAAGAAGAAGAAGAAGAAGAAGAAGAAGAAGAAGAAGAAGAAGAAGAAGAAGAATTCAGCATTCAACATTCTATGTGTTGCAGTTCTACGGTACACACACACACACACACACACACACACACACACAAAGTTCACACACACTTTGAGGCTGACATTTGCATAGAGGTTACATTTGTGTACTAGAAATAAAAGTTAACGCAGACTCTAAGACTTACATATACACATATTTTATAGTTCTCTACCATAATTATGGGCGTCGGGGACTTGGGCGGTGCGAGTTTTCAAAGTATGGAGCGTCGCAGGCCAACCCAGCCTAATATGGGCACCAGGATGTATGTCTTGGGGAAGTAAAGATGGCCGGCGTAATGCTAACTATATACCCACCAAGTGCTCGGTGATACTATTGCTAACAGCAGATAGCACAGCAGAAGTGACTTCTTGCTTGTCACGGCATATACTTGATCCCCGAGAGTCTACCATAGCAGCACACCATATAATAGGTGTGTTACAAAGAGTTTTCTTTTTCGAAACACGATAAAGCTCGGCTGTGATATTTTTGCGCATATTTCCTTCTTCAACGTGGTTTTTAATTCTGCAAAATCTGGTTCTATTTAGCTGCGGGTAATTTAGCTGCAAACCGCTTTGCGTAATGTTGACAGTGGTATGGGGAGCTGAATGTTCTTCAAGCATCGGCAAACCACTGAGCTGAGAATCGTCTGGTAAAGCAGCACGCAGCTAGTACTTGCTTTGGCTGGCTTACGGCCAATCGTTCAACTAATCCTGACGTTCCTCTTTACACACAAATGGGTCGATCATTTGGATTGATCTGGGTAAACGATTTGATATCACACTATTCAGGACAAAGTCATATCGGCTTTGTATGCCCCCTTTAACAGCCAGCAGTTTGAGGTTTTGAAAATCAGATCAGCATCATGACACACGGGTGTAACACATAAGTGCTCCGTTCTTCTTCTAAGTCAAGTCTTGAGTCCGATGAAGCTCAGCACAGTGCATAGGCTCTGTGCCACAGGCGAGGATAATTTTGGTAGATTTTTAGCTCAAAATTTTTCCCGGGAAGCGCAATTAGGCTACTCTTTTTCAATTTCCAACTGCCAAATGATTCCCCCCCCCCCCCCTGTGCGAAACAATACACACTGGCGTCCGATCTCAATACCCAGAGACCAGGAGGAATTACTAGAAGTCCAAGTCCACGTGAAAAAATCCCAGCCCTTACCGGGGATAGAAATCGGAACCTCTAGCACTCGAGGCCAGCGATGAGGCTGCACACTGCTGGTACTTAAGGTCTTTTGATCCACCACTCGTCTGCCAGATCTCCTGGTCACTCCTCACTGCCTCAGTCTCTCCCAACCGCGAGGTTCTATTTGCCCCCCCCCCCCCCCCGCCTCCCGTCCTTTCCCCCTTTCATTTCATGGCTCCCTGGTAGCATTTAGTTTGTTATGCATCAATTTACCACCACAAGGTACATAACCAGCCAGTCTGTCTACCTGTTCTATTCTGTCAGTCTGCCTGTTAAATTTCGTCAGTCTGCCAGTGTTATAAGCAATTCACATGATTTGTAGATATCATTACCTGTGTGAGAAAGATGGCTGTTTGGAAGGGCCGAGTCTCAGTCGTGACTGCGGGCCCAATATGTGACCATTTTACAATAAAGTTCTTTCGTTGTTCTCTCTCTCTCTCTCTCTCTCTCTCTCTCTCTCTCTCTCTCTCTCTCTCTCTGTGGGAGTTTGTGTGTGTCTTGGGTGTGTGTGTGTGTGTCTCTCGTTTTCTCTCTCTCTTTCTCTTGGTGTCTCCATCTTTCTCAGTCTCACTGCTCCCCCTGTCTCTCTCGCTCTCTCTGTGTGTATGTGTGTGTGTGGGAGTTTGTGTGTGTCTTGGTGTGTGTGTGTGTGTGTCTTTCGTTTTCTCTCTCTCTTTCTCTTGGTGTCTCCATCTTTCTCCGTCTAACTGCACCCCCCCCCCTCTCTCTCTTTCTCATACACTTTCGTTCCCAATTTAAGATTTCCAAGGACTTGTTTCTCTCTCTCTCTCTCTCTGTCTCTCTCTGTCTCTCTCTGTCTCTCTCTCTCTCTCTCTCTCTCTCTCTCTCTCTCTCTCTCACTTCCATATATTTCCTAACAAGCAGTATCTCCTTTACGTTGCAAGTAATCTTTTTCTCCTTTCGTTGGCTTGAAATAAATTATCTATATCTGCAATGTTGTCTCTAGTATGAACTTCAATGTCTTGTGTCACCAGCGACCCGTCAAGTTTGACTTGCACCGATGTTTCTCTTGGCCACAAATTTTGCTTTGATATATTGTATTTGGGACAGTCTTGGAGGACATGTTGTCTCAGGTGCAAATCCGCATGTGCACATGTTGAAAGTCATATAATTGTACATGTTTATTTTTTTAATCAATTGCTGCAAACTAATTTCACAACCGTCCTTTATGGTGCTGTAATTAGAGTCGTAGCTGCGTGGTCATCAAACAATCGATAATCTAGCCAGATTTGTTGATGATATGAACTAAATGAGAATAATCACTACAAACATCGAATTATATTACGTCTGTTCATCCCCTTATGTTGACAGTTAATAGGCGTCGATACAACCAGTTGTTTAGTAAGTAAAACGCCTTCTGTTAATTCGTCTTCTCCTTGGTTACATATTTTTTTTTTTCGTGTAGGTTCCGGGGTCCTATTATAGGGAAAAAAGAATAGATCCACTGAGCACCCAAAGGCATGTCGTAAGAGTTGACTAACTGGGAACTTCCTTTAAAGCCAGAGTGCATCTGTCTGAGAGGCAAGGAATCAGCAGACTGCACACAAATGAGTTAGATCTGTAAAACACTTAGGTTCTGGAACAAGACTGCAGTCCAGAAGTGGATGAACAACCAGAACTTTCTGCCATAGTTTACAGTTAGTGAACGCGAAGAAGAAGAAGAAGAAGATTACACATTTCACAATCATCCTTATCATCACGTACAAGGTGCTCCGCAGAACGTCGATCTCACAATGGTCTGGCTCTGGTTCTCTTGTCAGTTCTCCTGTCTCCTGCATTTTCATACCCAAGATTTCACTAATATTCTGTGCTCATCTTCGTGCTGTTTGGCTCCTGCATTTCATTCAAACTATCATGTCTTCTGATAATGTTCGTTTTTTTTTTTTTAAATTTCAGAATCCTCTGAGGCGCTCGATATAACCCAAAATAGTTCAGCTTCCGAGACAAGATGCTGTTTCTTAGCCAATCTTCCCTGACGTTCAGCTCTTTTTGAATGTCCGTATTTATTTTCTTCTTTGTCCAGGGAATTTTGAGACTCGTACCTTGATATAATGAAATAAAGCAACACATCAGGCACTGAGGTGACGTAGTAGTTGGCCGCTTGCCTGTTGGCACATAGGTATTTATTTTGAATCCAGATAAAGCGTTTATTTTATAATTAACCTTATATTTGACCGACTCAGGAATGGTGAGATCAGAAGGAGTGTCGGCACAGAACCAATACTAAACTTTACACGTCGATCGAGTGGTTTGGCCATGTAATAACACGATTTACACCAGACACGGCACCACAGAGAGCAATGTTATACAGATACAGTGGTAAAAGAGCCAGAGGTCCACCACACAGAATACGGACCGGAGAAATATAAGAGATACTAAAAAAGTACTCTATTCACAGCGAACAGAAGGGCTTGTTCCAGTGATCTTTTCCTGCAATGACGCCTCGAGGCATTCCAGGAGTAGACAAAAGAAGAAGTGTTCCTGACTCCAATGAAAAATAATGTGGAGCTCAATAAGCAAACTTCTGGTGTTTACATGAATACCATCTATTGACAATGTCACACACACTTGGTGCGCTGTGTTGAGTTGAGTCAAGAATTGACATCACAGCACTCGGACATTCCCATGCATGCTCCGTTCTCATTTCCAGCAGCCAGCGCAGAGTTCCAATAATGATGTTACCGGTCACAATCTGGTTTTATGTCCATCTTGCCTTGCCTCTGATTGTAGTGAGCACTGTTGCGATCATGTGTACTGTCATCGCTGGAAAGTTTTCATTTCAAACTGACTTTACTGTTTTCGGTTTCCTGATTGTTAGACGGGGTTGGGCTTTTGGAGTTAAACCTGAAGATTTAGGGGACCATCGGGCCCTGTGTGAGGCCTGGGATTAGAGGAGTATAGACACATTGACCTTAACAAGCATGTCGTAAAAGTCGCCTAATTAGGCACGTTTCATTCAAAAGTCTGAGTGCATTTGCCTTAGAACCGAGGAACCAACAGTATGCATGCAGATAAGACATAACTCTAAAATGGATGTGGACACAGAGCTGGAGAGTTCCGGAACAAGACTGAAGTACAACAGTGGACGAACAGCCGAAACTTTACGCGTGAGTTTACCGCCGAGGAACACCAAGAAGAAGATTAAGAAAAGATCCCATCAGAAAACGGTGTCCAAAAACAAGCAAACAACTTAGAGTGGCTACAGTCGCTAACTAACAGACCAATTATTACAGTGGCTACAGTCGCTAACTAACAGACCAATTATTACAGTGGCTACAGTCGCTAACTAACAGACCAATTATTACAGTGGCTACAGTCGCTAACTAACAGACCAATTATTACAGTGGCTCCATGTGCTAACAGAAAAACTATTAGAGTGGCTCAAGTCGCTAACAGACCAATTATTTCAGTGGCTCTAGTCGCTGACAGATCAATTATTAGAGTGGCTCCATTCGCTAACAGATTAATTATTACAGTGGCTCTAGTCGCTGACAGGCTAATTATTAGAGTGGCTGAAGACGCTAACAGATTAGTTATTAGAGTGCCAGACAGACCAGTTATTAGAGTGGCTATACGGTTTACAGTGGCCTCAGTTGTTAACTTGCAGACCACGCAAAGTGGCTTTAATCGCTAACTTGTAGACCACGCAAAATGGCTTTAATCGCTAACTTGCAGACAACGTAAAGTGACCTTTAATTTCTAACTTGCAGACCACGCAAAGTGACTTTAATCGCTAACTTGCAGACAACGCAAAGTGGCTTTAATCGCTAACTTGCAGACCACGCAAAGTGGCTTTAATCGCTACTTGCAGACCACGCAAAGTGACTTTAATCGCTACTTGCAGACCACGCAAAGTGACTTTAATCGCTTACTTGCAGTCCACTTATAGTGTTTTCAGCCGCTAACTAGCAGGCAACTAAGAGTGGTTTCGGCGCTAAATAACAGACGGTTTCGTAATAAGTTTGGTAACAAGTTCGGTAATTAGTCTTATGTCCTAAAATAAACCGGCACATATACTTTGAAGGAGTGTATTTTACCCTTGTTAAAGTTACATTCATTTTCATGACAGCCATTCACAGACGATCCCTAGACGAATTCTTAGATTAAAATGTCCAGAAACTGGATTCTAGCGTGGTCAGTTCTTACCATAGGAGTGGTGATTCAGGAGGCAGTTACATGTTTCGTAAGTTTAATGTTACTAACATGTAAACCTACGTACACACACACATACACATGCATATGTATATACTTGTATAAGCATATATATTTTATACACATGAACACACCAACTCTCTCTCTCTCTCTCTCTCTCTCTCTCTCTCTCTCTCTCTCTCTCTCTCTCTCTGTTTCTCTCCCCTGCTCAGTTACATCCAATAGCACAAATGCTAGCAAATGCACTATGTTAGTTACTTGAGTATCCTTTACAGGACGCCGCAGAACCAACTCCAACATTTTTTGGCTGCTGTGGTTTTTCTTGGAAAGTTTACGTCCAGTAGTTTGCCATTGCTCCTGCACGGTCGGCTGTACACCCGCCTACGGATCGGAAGGTAGTGGGTTCGCTTTCTGACGAATTCGGATTATATTTTGTTCAAAAAAGACTTTGACTGCCAGGTCGACCCAGCCTTGAGTGGGTACTAGGTGCAGTCCTGGGAAGTAAAGGCGGCCGGCGTGATGCTGACGATATCACCCAACAAGTGCCAACTGGTCTATACAAATAAAGGTCTAGCCCTATATAAAACGTGGAAAAGGGACTTTTACTTCACTGTGTGTATCATTTGTATGTGTGCTTGCATATATACGTGTATATTTATGTACTAGTCATCATCATGTAGCAGGTCCTTTGCAGAACGTCGCTCTTATCACAGTCTTCCTGTAAGAAAATCGGTCTCTTGCCAGTTCTCCCGCCTCATGAACTTTCACACTCAAGGAGTCACTTATATCCTGTGCCCATCTTCGTGTCGGTCGGCCTCTGCCCCTCCTTCCTGGAACCATGCTTTTTGCTATAATTTTTCCAATCCGTCGTGGCGCTTGATATGACCAAAATATTTCAGCTTTCGAGAAAGGATGCTGTTTATTAGCCAATCTTCCTTGATGTTCAGATCTTTTAAGATGTCAATATTTCTCATCTTCTTTGTCCAAGATATTTTGAGAATATTTCTATAGCGTTTCGGCTCAAAAGCCCCTACTCTCTTTCTTAAGGACTGAGAGATAGTCCAAGACTCACATCCGTATGTAACCACAGGGAAGATGCATGCTTTTAAAATTCTAATTTTTATCTCCTTGCTGGTTTTTTTTTTGACTTCCATGATGAGTTTATGTACTAGTATCATTTGCTAACTCCAGACCACAGAATCAAACTGCGTCGAGTATGACCATGAGTGCGACGGGCGTCAAGACTGCTGTCGCATCGATGACGTGTGTTCAATTCTGAGATATGTCGACGATAAACCATACAGAAAATGCATTACTTATCACGGGTACGTTGAAGATAAACGGTTATTTGTCCTTTTTTTAAAAAAAACTGTCTTCACTTTATATGTGTCAAATAAAGCAGCTAAAAACAATATTTTGATTCAGAATGGAGGTAGAGGCGGTCATGCAACATTTTGATGGATTGAGTGGCAGCATGTGGTGATTTTAACTGATACGCTCAGCATACCGAGACATGCTAAGACAGATAAGCTCCGTGCAGAGAGGCAAGCACTGCTTGATAAGTCCTGGGTTGTTTGTGTCATTTGGATATATTCTCCAGGTCATGTAGGTGTTTGGAGAAAACGAACGGGCATATAGACTGGCTGGTCCTGAACCACTTGGTGGTGAACTGTTGCATGACAAGCTAGCGAGTCAGCTGTGCTGAGGCATACATAGATCATTATGGCCTGACTAGACTATTGGAAGCGAGGACTGAGCTGGGGCTCTGGTCGACGCTCAACAAGGTGAAACTGATTCTCAATCTGTATGTTGCAAACGCCATTGGATTTGAACTCTGCTCTGCAGCTGAAGATGGTGACGGAGAGATTATGGGATATCCTAAGTGCTGTGATGTCGATTCTGTATTCAACATTCATTTCGGTCTACTAATAGGACACTTCAGGCTCAAATACCACAAAAAAGATTTTACAGTCCTTACTGTGTGCATGTCAAACATGATCACAAACACCTGAGCACATTCTGCAGACCTGCCCACTATACCTACAACTTCAAAAAAAAAAAAAAAAAACCTGGTCGCAAGAGCAAAGTGTGCAGTGCAAGCAAGCTTTGGGGAACCATGAAGGACCTGCAGGTAACATGCGAGTTCAAAGTGACAACCCACGGTCTGATCTGAGCAAACGAAACCGAACGCAAAGAAGGAGAAGTATATTGATGATAGTGAGAAGAAGCGGCAAGACCGAAAGAAGGAAGAAAATACCTGTAAATAAAATTGAGACTACTGTGGTTTCCTGGCAATATACGTCAGAACACAAGCATAAAAAAAGCTGGTTACATAAACGTTCTTCTTCTTCTTCTTCTTCACTTCCTCTTTTACCGCTGTGGGTGTCGAGGGAGATATAAGGTTCTGTTTCTAGCTCTTCTGGCTGCCTCGACCATAGGCACATCGTGCTGTTGTAGAGTTTCTCTGATGTTTTCCTTCCATCTTGTTTTTGGTCTACCCCGTGCTCTACGTCCTTCTTCTCTTCCCATGTATGCTTTGTATGGTATGGTGTCACAAGGCATTCTCTCTAAGTGGGCAAACAATTTCACTTGCTGTCTTTGTATGTAATCCAGAATTGGTTCTGTGCCGACTTGTTCTCTTATGATCTCATTTCTGATCTTATCTCTTATGGTCACTCCTACAGCCCTTCTCAGACATCTCATTTCCGTGGTTACTAATTTTCTTTTATGGTTTGTTGTGAGTGACCATGTCTGGCACTGGTAGCACAGAGTTGGAATAAATATGCTTTGAATAAGATGTCTCTTTGTGCTGACTGGGATTGTCTTATGCTGTAAGAGGGGGGCTAGCTGTCCCAATACTTGGTTTGCTTTACTGCATCTAATGTCAATTTATTTATCCAATTTCCCATCTTCGGCAAATGTAGTTCCCAGATATTTAAACTCAGATGCCTGTTTAATGCCTTTGTATTCTATTGTTATGTTTAGATCTGTCTTCTTTTTTCCTATTGACATTACTTCTGTCTTTTCAATGTTGATTTTCATATTATTTGTTTTACATTCTTCATTCATGGATGTTAGATGTTGTTGCAATTTCATGGCTGTATCTGCTATCAAGGCCTGGTAATCTGCAAGGAGTAATTCGTTGATCTTACTAAGATCTTCATTCATGGGCTTGGCATTCTTGCATATACTGTCGATGTAGGTGATAAACAGCAGTGGTGATAAGACACATCCCTGTCTTACTCCAGATGTCACTGTGAAAGGATGAGATGTTCCCTGATTTATTCTAACTACACTTCTACAATCCCTGTATAAACTTTTGCACACTTCGATGAGGTGTTCGCTTACTCCATATCTTGCCATTATTTTCCATAATAATTGTCTGTCGACTCTGTCAAATGCCTTCTCCTGGTCTACGAATGCCACAAATAAGTTCTTATTGTATTCAATGTTCTTTTCTATTAACTGTTTAAGTGTGAAGATTGCATCTGTGCAGCTTCTATTTCTCCTAAATCCCATCTGTTCTTCTGCCAGCTGTGGTTCTATCACTGGTCTCAGTCTTGTTTCTATTATCTTAGCATACAGTTTGCCAACATCGCTTAAAAGAGAGATGCCTCGATATTGACCGTATTCTCGTTTGCTTCCTTTGTTCTTCCACAATGGTATAACTATTGCATGTTGCCAATCAATAGGGGCCGTTTGTAGTACCCATGCTGCATTGAATATTCTGTGAAGCCATCTGATGCTGCTTTCACCTGCTGCTTGAATTATTTCTGTTGGTAATCTATCAGCTCCTGGTGCTTTATATTTGGGAGACTGTTTAATGACTTTTTCTATTTCATCCATTAGTATGTGTGGTTCTAACACTGTTGCTCTGTGCTCTTCAGTTGTTCTTTCCTGATGATCTCCTAGAGGATTAAAGAGCTCATTGAAGTATTCCCTCCATCTTTCTGCAATCTCGGGTGGATCTATCAATGGCCTTTCTGTCTTATCATTAATTATTTCAGTGGGGTTGTAGCTCACATCTCTTTTCCGCATATTGTTAACCACTTTGAAAAATTTTCTGCTGGCTGTTTTCTCATTTTCTGCTAGTGACTCACCGAAACGTTTCCAGGATGCTTGTTTTGCTTTCTTGACACTCCTATTGGTTTCTCTCCTTTGCAGTCTATAGTTTATATAATCTTCTTCTTTCTTTGATTTTATCCACTGTTTATATGTCTTTTTTCTTTTTAATTGCTTCTTTTACTTCTTCGCACCACAAAGGTGAATATTTGTTATTTCCCCGTCTGTTTCCACTCTTCCGTTTTCCACATAATGCTTCTGCAATACTAAGCATAGTGTTTTTATATATACTCCATTCTTCCTCAATATTGCCAACTACATGTGGAAGTTGTTTGAATGCTGTCTCTACTTTCTGTTGTAACTGTTCTTTTACTCCTTCCTGTTTCAGATTTGCTATCTTGATGAGATCCTTGTTTTTGTTTAATTTCTTTCTGTGTTTCTTTAATGTAAGATGTTTTGCTGTTAACACAACTATTTTATGGTCAGTGTCACATAGACCATTAGGGATTGCTCTTGAATCAAGAATTCTCCTTCTTCCTTGAACTCTGGTAAGTATAAAGTCAATCTGGCTCTTGATGGAGATATCATTCCATTTGTACCAAGTGTAAAGTTGTTAATCTCTATGGTCAAAGAATGTGTTCGTAATAAAAAGATTGTGCTGGCTGCATAGATCCAATATTCTTTGACCATTTCCATTTCTAGCACTGTTCTTAGCTGCATGTGGACCTAAAAATTGTTCGTATTCTCTTCTGTTATTTCCTACCCTCCCGTTGAAGTCACCCATTACATATAGTATGCTGCTTCCCTCAACTTTCTTTATCTCATCAGACAGATCGTCAAAGAATTCATCTTTCTGCTCTTCTGTATAATTATCATTGCATGGTGCATATATCTGTATATATGTTTCAGCTTGTTCTCCTCTTTTAATTTTCAAAGTAATAATTCTATCTGAGTGATAATGTATGTCTAATATGTAGTTAGATATGTCTGGATGTACCAGGAAACCCACTCCATTCTTCGATGTTTCTCCTCCTGCATATGTTAGTAAGTAGCCTCTGTGTATTTTCTTATTAATATTTCCCTTGCGTCTTATGTCAGCTAGCCCCATTTACTTGATTTTCCTTTTTTCCATCATTTCAATAATCTCTTCTGCTTTATTTCCCAGGCCAGCGGTGTTAAGTGTTGCAATCTTGTATTTCGCGGTTCTGTCTCGTAGTTCCTTAACATTGCCATGGTCAGATACTGTTTGATCAGTCCGTTTATATCTCATTTTGATTTTTGTAGCGGTAAAAAATCCATTGCTGGCTTGCTAGGCCTGTCGCAACTTCACCAGAGCCCCGTTGGCCAGGACGTTTCGGGGTGACCCAGGGTGGCCTTCATGGCTACCGTAGCGGTCCCGTGGCACGAGGCCACACCAAACTTCGCCCACACCTAGCAATCCCCTAGTTTGTCCTGTTACCACCTCTCACGACGAGGACGTGGGGTTGGTTAACGTTAATCTCTCCAAATAGAGTAGTTAACTTTTCATTTACAAGTTTGTTGAGCTGGTTGACTTTCCTGAAAGTTACGGGTGTGTCCTGCTCTAGTGTTTGCTTTCTGTGATGTCTTACACTTACGTGAAGGAGAATGCATGTGACATAGGTTGCAGCACTCTCTATGGGAAAAAGGGGCGGGGGGGGGGGTGTTAGGGCCAGTTTTTTTTTTTGTGGAAGTGTTGAAAGCTCTGGTGTGCTGAAATATACAACATGCGATATCAACGGTACTGCAGAACACCCCCCTAAGTGAGCTAATGTGGATGTGGGCGGGGCGTGGATGAGATTAACGTTACGTGTACCAAGATTCGTAACGCAAACATTTTTTATGTTTTTAATTTCCTCTGAAAACATATATGAATCACTGAAGAGTTCGCCTGTCTTTTATAGCTAATTTTAGAACCTGCCACATACAGTTGAAACTCTGGTAGCCAACAATGCACACAAGCTATATTAATCACAGGACGTCACCGTATGAAAGTCTACTGTAACTGAGATTGCAACGTACAGATTTTACTCATTGCATTAACAATATAACTGCATTAAAAATAAAATTAAGAGCAACATTATCAACTTGTTTTTTGTTGTTGTTTAACTTATATTAACAAATGCCACAGACAGAGCGTTTTTTTTTTTAAATCAAGAATTGGCAATAATTGGCTTATTCTAAGGTTTGAGGACTTCCGGTACAAAGTGGGCAATGGTCAGGCTGGTGACTGATACTTTGATAAGTTTTTTCGAAGCTTTACTATTATCCTACTCCCAGCTGATGTCACAGGACAGTCCCATATTTTAGTGCGGAGTAAGACTGGGTTTCCAGGCTTTCTGATGTGTTTAATGATCCCAAAACATCTAGAACATGCCCTCGAGAGAGAGAGAGCAGCCTAGGTTCCACGACTGCATGCAGCCTATCTACCACCCCCCTATCCCATGACCTGTGGATTTCCACTGTTTGGTGTTGGATATTAGGAAAGCACTGGATTAATTTTATGTGACCTGTGGATTTCCCCTGTTTGGGGTTGGATATCAGAAAAGCACCGGATTAATTCTGTGTGGGACAGCGATTGTAAACGGAGTTTGAGTCGAGTGATTGTCTTGTGCGAAACTAAGGAGCGGAAAGCGGTGACGAATGCTGAGCAGACGAGAAAGATGGCAGCAGTCAGGGGTGAATGAAATGAAATGAATCGTTCGTGAGATACCAAAAACGACTGACAGCTGCAAATGATAGATCCAGTTTAAAATTAGGTAATTGTCGCGTGCAGATGTGCACTAGAACGCACCAGTACTGAGTGAGCAAATAAGACGTCAAAACAATACGTAATGCAGTGAAGGATTGTTGTCAAGGGCAGTTGATGTTTAGAGTCCGAAGGAGACGGACGTGTGGATCCCAAAGGACGCTTTACCTCGGGATTCCACAGAAGCAGTTGATGTTTACAGTCCGAAGGAGACGGACGTGTGGATCCTTGAGGACGCTTTACCCCGGGATTCCACGGAAGCAGACGTTGTATACAGTTGGATCCTTGAGGACGTTTTACCCCGAGACTCCATTATAAAACTCAGCAGAAAGCTGGTATATTGTCACAGTTCGGCAGTAAGCCGGTATACTTCTATTAACTTATCCAGACTGCGGAAGAAAAGATAGAGATGACTATCTGGATCTCAAGGTCGGACTGAGACCCGTCGTGAGAATTTATCAGTCCATGGATGTACGAGCGGGCTTGTGTTGGTGTGTTTGGATGAGTCCGGATTATTAATTGCATCTTTTCTCCTTCTGTTGATCATTGTATATATCAATACACCCGCTGGAACCTTTAAAGGGAGTTCTCGTTCCGCTACGTTTGGAAGCTTCGACATTCATCATGTTGTGTTACACTTGGCCAGTGGCATATTAAGTTGTTGATGCCATTTGTTACATTGCAACGCCCTTTTTCACCTTTGGTGCCCGCACGTCCCCACACAGCCTTTACAGCACCTCACACTGTACGCCAAGCTTTCGCTCGTCACAGTAATACAATTGTCTTAGTGCTGAGTCGACATGTACAACAAGAGCGACTGTCAGGACGATCAACGAGAATGACCCTGGCGACAAGACTGAGACATTGACAATAAACTATCTAAGTGTAAAAAAAAAAAAACCTAGACAAAACAAAACTTTGCACTAGCAAATAGTCAGCGTACATTCGGATAACATTGCCTGTGTCTTTATGAATTCTAATGATGAATCTAGAGCATACAAATCATTTGCTGTACTAACCAGGAAAGAACTAGTTAATGTAGCAGCACTTTACTTCAACACTGTCTAGCCCAAAGTCAGTGTACATCTGAATAACAATGGTTGTGTCTTTATTAGTTATACTAATAAATCTAGAGGATAAAAAGAGTTGCTATACCAACCAGGAAAGGACCAGTTGACTAGCACAATAATAGAATACAAAGCACACAACAACATAATGAGCTAAGGACTTTTTTAATGCCTTTGATGTGTTAGGCATATGGTGCTGGACTTGTGTTTTCTCTAGAACAATCGGCTCTAGTTGTAGATGGAGTCAACATCCTGCTGGTCCCCTTTACTTTCCAGGACATTACCGGTCATCCACTGGGAACTGAAGTAAATTGAAAAAAAAAAAATAAGCATCGATTACAGGCGGATTTGAACCCTAGATACTGGTTCAACAGCTGGGTATAAATGTCCACAACGAGTCCTTGTTAGCTTACAGCATTATCAATAGATTAACACTCTCCTGTTTCTATAACCAACTATTTATACAGTTAACAATTGCGACAACTCCCTTCTTTGTTCGGTAGAGCTGGTTTCCACATCAGTGATACTATCCATGAGATGTAGGTGTACGAGGGAATTAAAGAGCGGAGGCTAAAGAGACACTTACACTGGACAAAGGAGATTTTCTGAACATTATTTGTGAAGGAATGATGATAGAAGACGGAAAACTGGCCAGAGAAATTAGCTCCAGATGTGCCAAAGCTAATCAAGTAATTGAGCAACCATCTCCCCTGTTGACACACAAGAAGATACCTCGGAGTACTAAAGTGAATCTTATCAGAACTATTTTTTGGCCAATACTATGCTATCAGTGCCAAACGTAGACACATACATCCTAATGAACGTAAAATTGTGACAACAGAGATGAAATACCTTAGAAGAGCTGCAGGAGTTTCAAGGAAAGATAGAATACGAAATTACGAAATTAGACGAAAGCTATGATTTAAGCCAGTCTTACAGGTTATCAAAGAACAACAAATGAAGTGGTTTGGACACTTAACAAGAATGCCCTGGTACTATCTGCCACAGGGAGCCCCATTAAAATGTTACAATGGGTATAGAGCGAGTGGAAGACCTCGGAACATATGGAGTGATAGCATTAAGAACAACCTTACAGAAATGAACATCAGACTTAATAGTGCTCTTGACAGAGCTCATCAAAGAATATTACATCTCCCCCAGACACTTCGATGAGGTACAAGGTGGAAGAGAAGAAGAAAAAGAAGAAGTAGATGATAGAAGACACCAGGTTAGATGAAATCACATGTGTCCCCTGTGTGGGTTCCGGGGCCCTATTGTGGGGAAAACAAGAATAGACCCACTGCCTCCCCAAAAGCATTTTCGTAAGAGTCGACTAATTGGGGAGCTTCCTTTGAAGTCGTAGTGCATCTGCCTGAGAGGCAAGGAACCAGCAGTCTGCATTCAATTGAATCAGATCTGTAGAACTGATGCACACGCAACACATAGGTTCTGGAGCAGGACTGCAGTCCAGAAGTGGACGAACAACCAGAACCTTAGGCCAGAGTGTACAGCTGGTGAACGCGAAGAAGAAGAAGATTTCATGTGTAAAAATGTATGAATGTGGAGTTATAAGTCGATCTTGCATAGAGTGACGTAGGAGAGGGAGAGAACGAACTGAGCATGCTTCGTGAACAGTTAGCATCTACAACTGAAGACATTTTCAGCAGGTATATGGAGCATCTGTGTACGTGCCCACTCTGCTATGATGTCGTTTTTTTAAATATGGAAATCATTGGCCCAGCATGCCGAAGTCCCGAAGTTTAAGTCAGGACGCGAAACAGAATGAGTACCAATTTTTTTTTTTTTTTTCAGTTTGTTGGTTTGGTTCTTCCTGTTTGTAGTCGTCTCTGCGATAATTTCACATTAGCAAAAAAATCCGTAAAGTGGTCTTTTATTTATAGGAATTTCTTGGTGCTTTATTAATATCCTACCCCAAGCAGGGGAAATCCACAGGCCACGGGACCGTCTAATATTTCAGGTGGTGGTAGATAGACTGCATGCAGTCGTGGGACCTCGGCTGCATGCAGTCGTGGGGCTTGGGGCTTAGGCTTCATGCAGTCGTGGGATGTAGGCTGCACTATCCTATGGAACGTAGGTAGGTTGGGGTAAGGGCGAGTTCTAGATGTTTTGGGGTCGTTAGAAGCCGGGAAACCCAGTCCTGCTACCCTCTAAATAGTTAGACTGTCCTGTGATGTCATCTGGGGTAAAATTTTAAAAAGGAACCAATTTCTGACAAGAAGTATAGGAATAAACTCACAGGGAGCAAGTACAGCAGGGATCTACCAGTCTTCAGTAGAAATTATCCTCGTCGACACGCGTTTCGGCCCACGATACCTAGACGCATTCGGAGGTGGGCCCACCTGATTTCATGAAGCTCAGGGCTGGTTCCCTGCTGCACGGAATTACCGGATGGTGTTATACTTTCGGCCAGAGACAAGACGACTTGGTGGTTTCGAAGGAGGTAATGTGAGATAAGAAGCCGCCGCGGCAGCTTAATTAAAGCAGTCAGCATGCCTGGACGACCGAGCGACAAGCTTACTTTGGTTTACCGGACACATGTTGGACTTTTATTAGCAGTTGGCAGAGGAACACTGGCAGACAATTCGGACACGATGGACTTTCAAAGGGATGAGAAACTCTTTTCCGCTAGACACCCGGACCAGCTCACCGAGGCCCGTCCCCTACGTTGTTGCGCTGCGTCCAAAGCCAGCTAGAGGCCCTTTCGGCCACCTCTCCCAGTTTTTTGAGTGTTCGTTTCCGTTCATTACCGCGCAATCCTAGTTCTTTCACCACATTGTAGAGCGAAGTGGAAACGAGGCCTCTCGCTCCCACTTCGACGGCAAATACCCGTACTGTGTAAGCCTCGTTTCTCTTCAAACCGGCTGCTAAATCAATTAGCCAGACTGCCTGCACGGAGACCGCAAGGAGGTAGCCCCCTCCACCATGCACAAGCCAATCATCTGTTTGACTGAAACTATGATTTCGAGCTATTACAGAGAGAGAAAACCGGGTGGATCTTATAGGCGACGAATAGCATGGCTTACAGACTACGATTTACAGAACATGGAACATACGAGGTATTAACGGGAAGGAAAACGAGTTAGTAGGGGAGATGAGGAAAACGAAATTAGCAGTGCTAGATCTAAAAGAAGAAGATACAATTGTCAATATTGTCATTGTGTGCGGGCCAAATGAGGACGAACGAGTAGATTTCAAAAAATAATTCTTTGAACTGCTCCAAAAGAATACAGATGACTGTCACGATGAAAATATCCTCCTAGGACATCTAAATGCAAGACTAGGAAATGATCACTCTAGTTGGGGTGAAGTGATCAGGAGATATGGTGAATATGTTTTGAATTAAAATGGCAAGCGACTTCTCAGATTCTGCAGGGAACAGAACCTTGTCATTATAAACAAAAAATCCCCCCCCCCCCCAGAAACGTATGCATGCATACACAAGATGTGAACCTTCAAATAATGAGAAATCCATAATTGACTACGCCATCGTAAGGACAAGTTCATTCACTTTTTTGAGAGATGTCAGAGTCATGAGAGGACCAGAGACTAGAAGTGACCACTATCTGGTCACAATAAAGAAAAAAAAAAAAAAAAGAAAAAAAAAACTGCAAGAACTGCTCAAACAAGGCAACACCGAAAACCATACAAGAAACCAAGTAACCGAGAAGGGAGGATTAAGGCATTCAAGCTAAGAGAGCCATATATTGCTAGATACCAGGAGCTTACAGTGAAAGCAATAGGAACTGAAGAAGAACCATCAGAGGACATTGAAATCCCCTGGTGCAGATTTAAGAATATCCTCACAGCAGCTGCAGTAAAACCATGTGGTGATGTCCAAAGTGGAAGGCGGGGACAATGGACACCATTGTGGACGAAAGAAATCAAATTGAAAATAGGAGAAAAGTAAAAAGCATAGAAGCGATACCTGGCAACCTGGAACACAGCTAAAGATACAGAGAAATAAAGAATAGTATGTGGCACTCAGAACAGAGCCCAAAAATATAGTGCTTAATGCAAAACAGAAATCATGGGAAGAATTTGGAGAAAAGTTTGAAAGCAATGCAAGAGAAAAATCAAAAACTCTTCTACAAGACCCTTAAGAACACGAGGAAGGAAAAAGAGTGCTCACTGAAAATCATAAAAGAGAAGGAAGGGGCTCTGCTTACTACTGCAAATGATATCATGGACAGATGGAAAGAATATTTATCAGAGCTCCTTGGCGTTGAGAGGAGTCGTGACCCAAAAATAACGGACCTCACTACTGAGAAGGCAATCATTCATCGGGATGATAACATCACAATGGAAGAATTTAAGACAGCTACGAGAAGGAAATCATCCATGGGGATGATAAAATCACGATGCAAGAATTGAAGACAGCTATTGAGAAGGAAATCATCCATGGGGATGATAACATCACGATGGAAGAATTTAAGACAGCTACGAGAAGGAAATCATCCATAGGGAGGATAACATCACGATGGAAGAATTGAAGACAGCTACGAGAAGGAAATCATCAATGGGGAGGATAACATCACGATGCAAGAATTGAAGACAGCTATTGAGAAGGAAATCATCCATGGGGATGATAACATCACGATGGAAGAATTTAAGACAGCTACGAGAAGGAAATCATCCATGGGGATGATAACATCACGATGCAAGAATTGAAGACAGCTATTGAGAAGGAAATCTTCCATGGGGATGATAACATCACGATGCAAGAATTGAAGACAGCTATTGAGAAGGAAATCATCCGTGGGGATGATAACATCACGATGGAAGAATTTAAGACAGCTACGAGAAGGAAATCATCCATGGGGATGATAACATCACGATGCAAGAATTGAAGACAGCTATTGAGAAGGAAATCTTCCATGGGGATGATAACATCACGATGCAAGAATTGAAGACAGCTATTTAGAAGGAAATCATCCGTGGGGATGATAACATCACGATGGAAGAATTGAAGACAGCTACGAAGAAGGAAATCATCCATGGGGATGATAACATCACGATGGAAGAATTGAAGACAGCTATTGCGAAGGAAATCATCCATGGGGATGATAACATCACGATGGAAGAATTGAAGACAGCTATTGAGAAGGAAATCATCCATAGGGATGATAACATCACGATGGAAGAATTGAAGACAGCTACTGAGAAGATTAGGCTGGGAAAAGCAACAGGATACGATGGTATAACATCAGAGATGTCAAATATATGTGAGTCGCATGTGAGCGCCTTCTACTAAAGGTTCTCCAGGCCGCCTGGTGTAGCAAAACTATACCAAAAGAATGGGAGATTGCCATCATTAGACCTATATTAAAAAAGGGTCATAACAGACACTGTGAAAATCATAGAGTCATATTCCTCCTCAGCGTTTCTGGCAACATTTACTCAAGTCTATTGACTTGAAGGTTGACAACAGTGTTCGCAATTCCGACGACGATTTGGCGGGCAGACCTCTGCCCAGCCTGGAGCGTAAATGGCCACACAGGTGTAAAGCAGACGACGCGTTTCACGATAGCAATTAGTTGAGTTGAGTCAAAAATTGACACCTCAGAACTAGGATCATTCCCATACGATCTACGCCCCCATCCTTAGCAGCCAGAGCAGTTCCAATACTTATGGTACCGGACATAGTCTGGTTGTATGACCTACTTGCAGTTCCTCTGAGCGTAGTGTGCCAGCTGAACCCTCTGATCACACCCGTGTGCATCATTCTCTCCAGCCCATAATAATCTAGTTTCTCTTCTGACTTGGTTACTTGTCCCCATGGTGCTCTGACCACATCTGCCTTATCATGTATCAGTTCACTACCCAGCGGGGTCGGTCTAGACAATCTGTCTGCCTGTTCATTAGCCACCCCGCCGGCGTTGCCTGGAGAAAAGTTCAAAGGTATGCTCACTACCCGTGACCTTGCAAGTGAAGCATGCATTTGTGGGTAATTATTGTCTTTAAATCCATTTTCTCTAGCACTGATGTAGTAAGGCCATTAGCTTCGTCTCTCGTGTGATTATTCATCTACATATCTGCTTGTCTGACTATTTAGTCTGTAATTTGTATGCCTGACTCTTTGGCAATCCGTCTTGTTGTCTGTCTGTTTAAATCTATATCTTTTCGTCTCCACCACCGCCCTTGTAGTTGTTCTCATCAGCTCATTCCCTCTGTCTGCGTCTGTGGCGTAGATGTTGCGAACGCTCTTCGTAATTCCGGGTTCGATCCCAGCTGCGGGCTTTGCGCCTTGTGTTGGTTTCGACAGTAGTATCGAGAAGCCAGCCGTTCAGCAGCAATGGCAAACTACTGGTGTCTAAAAAACCACACCAGCCAAAAAGTTATGGGGTTGGTTATGCTATGTCCTGCAAAGGATACGTAACTAACTTTCTTTCCCTCTAAATATTGCTATTTCCTCTCCTTGACTCTTTCATCCTTTACTATTTTAATGCTGTTCTCGACTGCACCTGTTTCTTGCAGTCTTTACTTGACAACGTGCTCCTTCGAAAACATGCTGATTTAATTTTATTTATTCAAATTGGCGTTGATAACAGCAAATTATGGCATTCAGAACAACCTGACAGAAATGAACGTCAATATTTATACTGCTCTTGACAGAGCTCATCAATGAATGCTACATCTCCCCCAAAAACATTTCGCTGAGGTAAAAATTGGAAAAGAAGAAGAAGAAGAAGAAGAAGAAGAAGAAGAAGAAGAAGAAGAAGAAGAAGAAGAAGAAGAAGAAGAAGAAGAAGAAGAAGAAGAAGAAGAAGAAAAAGAAGAAGAAGGACTTTATTTTATTTTCAAAGGGTCACAAATTGGGCACGCAGGCCCGTCTTACATTCGGCCCTTCCAGTTAACCATCTTTCGCAAACCAGTTTTATTTTACTAATAAAGCATGTTATGATCATGTAATGATATGCACATTATAAATATTATAAAAGAACACAAAAACATGAGTTGTAAAGTGCATGCAAAAACCCGCGCGTGCATACACACACCCATATTCATACATTCACCAACATACACACGCTCACCCACTCACTTACACATACATACATACATACATACATACATACATACATACATACATACATACATACATACATACATACATACATACATACATACATACATACATACATACATACATACATACATACATACATACATACATACATACATACATACATACATACATACATACATACATACATACATACATACATACATACATACATACATACATACATACATACATAACACAGGCATACACATATACATACATACATATATACACACATAAAAACATACAGTCATAAATACGGGCATACATACAGGCATACAAGAAAAATAAGAAGAAGAAGAAGAAGAAGAAGAGGAGGAGGAGAAGGAAGAAGAAGAAGAGTGTAATGCGGGATATTCTTACCCTGATTAGGAAGGTTGATGGGAAAGCCCCAAGCTAACAATAATACCGAGAGAAGCCAGATACTCGGATTAACCGAGGTTTTCAAGATAGGGGACAACCACGAGTTATCACGTGAAACCCAAGGAGAACGACTACAGGTCGCCACGTGGAACCAAAGAACAACCAAATGTTTCCACGTGGAACAAACACTGGGTATACGATCAGACCCCAGTTAGTATGAGTTAGTATGTGTTGACCGTCAGAGCGAAAGGACGTGAGAGTGTTCTGGATAATGACAACGTGAGACTTGATTGTTGCGAGAGGAAGACCAGACGACAACATCCATGGAAGCCAGGTCCAGCCAAGCCAGTCTGTGGTAATGACCAGATCCATCTATGCGGCGATGTGGAACTGAAGGCGCCAAACTCTGGTCGATGAATGTGTGAGAAGTCAGCATGTTGGTCTGATAACTGTGGTGCGTGTAAGTTGTAAATTAGAACACAGACGGGGGAATTGATGTTTTTTTTTTTTTTTTACGTATCCAGAAACCATGAGTTGTAAACCCTTTGGCTCGGTACTATGGATATCGCAACCCTTCGGCATTGATTCCATTATAGGTACCGTTAATCTGGGAGAAATGTGGCTTTTCTGCCTACCCCCGGGAGTGAACCCGGACCACAAGGAGTTCGTCACCCGGCCGCCGCGAAAGTCAGGTTTAACCAACTTCGCTAGAGAGCCGGGCGAGGGGAATTGATATAAGTGATGAGATGTCAATAAACTGTATCGTACTTTGAAGTCGGTGTCGGCTTGTCCCAGTTATGTCATCTTAAGAATGCGTGCTAAGAGCATTCACTAGATACATCATCTCCTAGACGACTAGCTTAAGGTCATCAACTACTTACTGCAAGTAGAAGACGACATATTGCAAAGAAGAAGAAGAGGAAGAAGAAGAAGAAGAAGAAGAAGAAGAAGAAGAAGAAGAAGAAGAAGAAGAAGAAGAAGAAGAAGAAGAAGAGGAAGAAGAAGAAGAAGAAGAAGAAGAAGAAGAAGAAGAAGAATAAGAAGAAGAAGAAGAAGAAGTAGAAGAAGAAGAAGAAGAAGAAGAAGAAGAAGAAGAAGAAGAAGAAGAAGAAGAAGAAGAAGAAGAAGAAGAAGAAGAAGAAGAAGAAGAAGAAGAAGAAGAAGAAGTAGAGAAAGAAGAAGAAGAAGAAGAAGAAAAAGAAGAAGAAGATTCATATTAGTGCGTATGTAGATCTCACTTTTTCCGACACAACGCATGCAAATTCACAAAATAAACTGTCTTTGAACTTTCTCTATATTCGATTTTACAACATTTTCTTTATAGCTGTGTAGACAGGGATTCCTGAGCTTTAGGATTTGGAGACGCGTAGCCACGGAATGTGCAGGTTAGGATGTTTAATTTCTCTCCCGATAGAAAACTTCCATCACCTTAACTGGAGTCGAACCCGCGTCTCCCACACGAGAACCTGACGTGTAATCACTCGACCAGCGGCTCCACAGAAGTCTTTATTGTTCTGTATTTACCATTTTGTATAACCCCCCCCCCCCCTTCCCCGCTCGCTTTTTTATGGAATATCAACTATATGATGCTAAAGAAATATTTTTGTTAATAGAGCAAACGACACCCGAAGGGGTTGATGGGGTCAATATCTCACCGGTCGCCTATACCTCCTAAGATTATACCTGGTACCCATTTATAAAGGTGTCGACAAAGAAAACTGCAACTCCGTGCAGTATCGAACCCAAAAACCATCGGACTGATAGGCGTCCGTTCTAGCCTTTACACCACAATAGTCCCCGTTTACCATTATTACGAAATGTAGATTCGTGTCGTGGGGAGGTGGGCGTAGGGGGAGGGGGTGAAGAGGCATGACTCAAGCAGTAGCCATCAACTGGATTTCTTTGTTTGCCTGAGCAGAAAATACCCCTCTCCTTAACACAGATCAAACCCTGGTCTCCCGCTTGAAACTCCAGCTCTTAACAACTTTGCCAGCTCTCTTCATGAAACCGCAACCTTACTCTCATATAACCTAGTCCAACAACAAGTCACCTGTTGCCTCCATATAAACATAAACACGACTATAAGCAGTCCATAATTTAACCGAAGTGAGATGATTTACAAGTGTGGTTTCGTTGTGCAGACGTTGCCTTGTAAACCAATACTACACACACTCACATACTCACACATACACACCTGGGTATGTGTGATTTCGTGCTTGTTGTAGTATCGCGGTCCACAGACTCTCATTCGTCTGTTTATCTCTGTGAAGTAAGTATATTCCTGTTGTTGACTGTGCGTATCTCATACATAGCTAGAAAAATGTAAACAAACGCTGAACACTACTCACAATATTACTAGGTAGCTTATCGGAGACAACGGAAAATCTCCTACACAGACATCTCGTCAATCTGACCAGTGGTCTCTTCTATCCAGGCCATGCCGGCGTAGTGGGTAAAGAACAGACAGACAGATTAACTGGATCTGCACCACTGGGTGGTGAATTGATACACGATAAGGCAGATGTGGTCAAGGCCCGTTGGGAATAAGCAATCAGTAGAGAAACAAGATTATTATGGCCCAGAGAGAATGAAGCACCTTTGTGTAACCAGAGGGTCTGGCAGGCTTACTACACTCAAAGGAAAGACAAGACGCATGTGACAGGTACCATCTGTATTGGAATTCTTCGCTAAAGATGAGAAAGAGCACGCATGGGAATGCACTGAGTGCTTTGATGTCAATTCTTGACTCAACTCAACTCTCTTCTATTCCCTCCGTTCCTCTATCAAGTCACATGATGTTTTTGTGCTTAGCACTTCCTGTCATCGTCTCCACCGTAGACCACCTCCTTGTTTACCTAAAATTTTTAGAATAAAATGAAACTGAATATTTAGAACATATCAGAGTGATCGTCAAATCCTAATGTTTCCAAAGCAATATGTCTGTTTGTGTGCCTGTTTGTGCGTGTAAATCACAGAAACAAAGAGTGGAACTACACGTCTCCTACCAATTGCCAAAACTGCCAATCACTGCCTTTATTATACGAATTTTGCTGCGTGGGCGAGGGGGAGGTGGGGGGGGGGAGGAGGTCCTTTGAGCCTGAGGATTTACGGCCGCATGGTTAGTGCTAACGTCACAACTGTGAAGGTGAGGTTTTATTTTGCTCCCGACAGAAAAAAATCCCCAGCCTTACAGAGGATTCGAACCCTGGTCTCACGCTTGAAAGCCCAGCGTTCTAACTCGATTATATACACACCGAAGAGGAAAATTCTCAGACTAGCAGAAGTTAACACAATATAAATGGGTTAGTTTGACGTTAGTCTTCCCAAATAGGGTAGGTCACTTTTCATTCACAAGTTTGTTTAGCTGGTCGACTTTCCTGTTGTTTGGTTTCGGCGATGTCTTGCCTTTACGTTTTCATTCCGAGAAAGACAATGCCTGTGACACAGATTGCAGCACTCTCGGGGGGGGGGGGGGGACGGGGGCGGGGGGGGGGGGATAGCAGTTGGACCCAGTTTCTCGATGTTTTTGAAGTGTTAAAAGCGCCAGCGTGCTTAAATATACAACACGCGATATCAATAGCATTGCGGAATACCCACGTAACCGTGTGCAAAGGTCATGGGGCTCAGGAACCACCACTCAGAAGTGAGCTACTGTCTATAAGTACTGGGTCTGGGGTGATTAACTTCGAACTAACTTACAAACGAACAGCCCCTCCCACCTTTCCTCCCCTTCCCCCTCTGATATGTGAACAGTTTGTTTTAAAATTTAAGTTACCATGGCGAGTCGCGACACTAACGTGAAGTTTACTCGAGAAGACAGACAATGTATAGTGTGAAAACATGTGATACGGGTTTCAGTGGAAATAATTATGTTTTTATGTGTGCTTTATTATATGTTGATATGTTTCCAGCGCTTACGAATGCTTGTGAAACTGGAGACTGTTAAACAACATTCATAAAAAGAAGCTTAATCAGTTTCATACAGGCTGTTTAGGAAAAATACTGAAAATCAAGTAGCAAGACAGACTACTGGAAACTGTCGTATTGGAAACAGGTAACATTTCCAGCATTAGGACCATTCTGATGAAGTCACAGATTCAATGGCCAGCTCAAGTCATCTTGTGGCGACACCCAAACACACAATTATTATTGTAACTACTTCATAACTTCAATAAATAGTTTCAGCTTCTGGGACGGATTCTCGGCGATACGTTTCCTTTATCCGGTTCCTTGAAGCTGGTCAGTTGGCGATATTGCTTAACACAGTTCACACGCATGTGACACAAGTCATTTTTTGCTCTCCTTCTGTTGGATCGATGACACAGCTGATCAACAGCCCGGCTCTCTAGCGTAGTTGGTTAAACCAGATTGCGCGGTAACCGGTGACGAACTCCTTGTGGTCCGGGTACACTCTCGGGTGTAGGCAGAAAAACCACATTTCTCCCAGATTTACGGTATTTACAATGGAATCAAGGCCGACAGGTTGCGATATCCATAATACCGAGCCTAAGGGTTAACAACTCATGGCTTCTGGATACTAAAACAAACAGACTGCTAATCAACAGGCTGATGCTAGGTCTCCCGTTCAGTAGAAGCTGGCTCCAATACTGTTATCTGCTCAAGTTGCCTAATGCTCCTATGTCATTGTCCACATGAGTACGATGACGTCAACGGATGCTTGTCTAGGAATTCCAAATGACAGTCCTATTAAATATGTCTGTCGTGCCTGAATTGCATTGATTAGATCGAATTCCTTTTGCCTGATTTATGATGTATGTTGAGCTTATTACATGTCTTTGGAATTTTTCAATATTGAAGTTAGTGTCCATCCTTTATTGTTCTTATCTGTCTGGAGTGTGTGTATTAAAATATTAGATCATATTCTGTGTTAACATAAATATAATAGTAAAATATCATAGTCTAGCGTCTATTTTCTTGTAGTAGTGGGGATGTCCGGCAAAGTTGCGCTCAGGAATTCATTAGTGCCATAACACGACCAAGTGTCCAGAATATGCTTCACACTCCAAGAGTATACTCAACTTGAGTACAAAACTGTCAGGAAAACTCTAATCTTCTATTCAAACAGAGACAAAAAACCTAATTACTCCAATTATAAAATGATACTGATAACGACTGTAGGTTACCAGTGTTAGAGTTGGACATTGTCAAAAGAACTGGCCAAAAGCTTTGCCTTAATGTGTCAAATTTGGTGCAGTCCTGAAGTACATGCTCTGCTGTCTGGGGCACCTTTCCACAGGTGTACATGGCTGATACACCTATCTTGAATGTTGTGTACGTGTGGTTACGTAATCGGTTGTGCCCTGTTTTGAGGCTGAAGAAAATGACATGTTCTGGTCTGTCCATAATTAAATAGTCGTCTTGTGCTGGGCGGCTGGCAGTAAAGTGTGCAATGTATTGTTTTAAATTTGACAAAAGCGACATATGAGAATTTGTATAGCAGATCATTTGAGAAAAAGGCGAGAGGAAGACCACGAAAGAGATGGATAAAGAGTGTAGTCGAAGCCTGCAAAAAAGATAATCTAATCTAACACGCTAGTCACCTGAGAAACCCAACACAGCTACAGAAAACCACGACATTGGTATTAGTTTGATCAGTAATTCTCAAACTGTGCGCCGCGGCAACCCGGTGAGACGCAGCCTCGTCACATGGGTGCCGCGATATATTCCAAGATTCACAAAATGTATATATATATATATATATATATATATATATATATATTAGGGCTGTACCGAATAGTGATTTTCACTATTCGGCCGAATACGAATAGTGCGACCAACTATTCGGCCGAATACGAATACGAATAGTGTATCATCATCACCAGGCGCCTTGCCGATTAGCGTTGGCGATTATGCCCTGCCACAATATGTGATCTCCTGCAGCATGTATCATCTTCTTCTTTAGCATTCTGAGCCCTTGAGGTTTACTGCTGCAGATATTACTCGTCTCCATTCATCTCTCTGGCTGGCCTTCTCTTCACAATTAGTCACACCAGTTGTTTGCAGGTCGGGCTGGACATTATCTCTCGAACTTCTTGTTTGTCTGTCTCGTGGTCTACGCCCATTCATCTCTCAGGTGTATTCAGTTCTACTTCTCTGTCATCTGACATTCTTTCAATGTGCCCCAACCATTTTAGTATGTTAGCTCACATGATGCCAGTGATCAAAGGTGATTTAAACAGAATATGTGTTACGTTGCTGCTTCTCAATCTCCACTCCCCGCTGTTAGCATCTTTGATGGGTCCACAGATTTGTCGTAAGACTGTTTTCGAAAACCTGTAACAAGGCCTCATCTCTTTTATTTCTGCTTCAGGTTTCAGAGCTATACAAAACGACTGGTCTTATCAACGTTTTATATATTTTGATCTTGATGTTGCGAGGCAGACACTTTGACTTTAGCAGATGTTGAAGGGCATAGTATACTTTATTTCCAGATTGATCAACAGCCCGGCTCTCTAGCGTAGTTGGTTAAACCAGATTGCGCGGTAACCGGTGACGAACTCCTTGTGGTCCGGGTACACTCTCGGGTGTAGGCAGAAAAACCACATTTCTCCCAGATTTACGGTATTTACAATGGAATCAAGGCCGACAGGTTGCGATATCCATAATACCGAGCCTAAGGGTTAACAACTCATGGCTTCTGGATACTAAAACAAACAAACTGCTAATCAACACGCTGATGCTAGGTCTCCCGTTCAGTAGAAGCTGGCTCCAATACTGTTATCTGCTCAAGTTGCCTAATGCTCCTATGTCATTGTCCACATGAGTACGATTGTAATGAAATATAGGCAGAAAGGGGTTAAATGAACAAGCATACATTTCAGACCACCACACGGCGTACTAATCCATCACTGTGTG
The DNA here is from genome assembly GCA_905116865.2 of Candidula unifasciata. Classification (NCBI taxonomy): domain Eukaryota; kingdom Metazoa; phylum Mollusca; class Gastropoda; order Stylommatophora; family Geomitridae; genus Candidula; species Candidula unifasciata. The sequence continues at coordinate 241,401 of CAJHNH020000659.1, forward strand.
AAATGACAGAATGGGTGATTAGAAAGCCATGGCCTAGCCAGCTATGCAGAACACACCGCCATGACATCTGACAGTGAGGGATGAAACATTCGACGAGTACCCGTGAGCTGTGACCAACTGACGAGATACGTTCATCCAAACGTGACCACCAAGGACATGTGACAGGGAAGTGATTAAGATGGTACGCCAGGAGGAGCGGGAAAGCGGTGGAATAAAGTCAGAGCCAGGGGCTTGATAGGTTAGTTAGTCCCGGAACCGCTGGAGAGGACAGTTAGTCCCGGAACCGCTGGAGATGTTAGTTTGTCCCGGAACCGCTGGAGAGGACGGTTAGCCCCGGAACCGTCATGAGAAGACAGTTAGGGCTAGACCGCTAGAGAAACCGGTTAGGAGAAAACTAGTGCTTTACTTCGTTTAGAAGAGTATGTTAAACTTAGAGTTTAACTAGAACAGTTAGTTAGCCCCGGAACCGCCATGAGAAGACAGTTAGGGCTAGACCGCTAAAGAAACCGGTTAGGAGAAAACTAGTGCTGTACTTCGTTAGAAGGTATATGTTAAACTTGGAGTTTAGCTAGAACAGTGAGTTAGCCCCGGAACCGCCATGAGAAGACAGTGAGGGCTAGACCGCTAGAGAAACCGGTTAGGAGAAAACTAGTGCTTTACTTCGTTTAGAAGGTATATGTTAAACTTGGAGTTTAGCCAGAACAGTGGTTAAGGAACTCGTAGAGGCATACGAATAGCCAGTAATAAGGAGTGTTCATATACTATTGCTTATTGAATTTATGAAATGTGTGTGACGAGAATATTATGAATAAACCAGCTCTTATGTAATTGATTACATCACTGGCCTTGTTCTTGAGTACGATTGAAGAGAGATACGAACCATATTCATTCCACTTGGCCGACTTAGGCACATCTATTTCTTGGGGGATGTATAGGCACGACTGTGCCACAAGTGTGAGGATATTTGGATGCCGTGACCAACGATCAGTCTTGTGTACTCGACATCTTTAAAAACAAGACTTCTGTTACAACACAACAAATAAGCAACTGCTATAAAAAGGTAAACTAAAAGCAAGTTTATGATTGTGCCTGCGGAGTAAGAAAAGTCGAGAAAAACCGTCATCAGAATAGAGAGACGTAAACCAGACCAACAGCCTGCACCACCTTTTGGAGCCAACCGTCTACACTAGAATCAGGGGGACTCGCCCGTTCTAGTCTGGAGCCAACCGTCTACACTAGAATCAGGGGAACTCGCCCGTTCTAGTCTGGAGCCAACCGTCTACACTAGAATCAGGGGGACACGCCCGTTCTAGCATGGAGCAAACCGTCTACACTAGAATCAGGGGGACGCGCCCGTTCTAGTCGGGAGCCATAATATAAACTTTTCCTAACTTTACACACTCGGAAGACTATAGGAAAGTCAAGAACTGTGAGCTGTCCGATTTTACAAATATGGACTGCAAAAATAGCGCGATTTTAAAGAACCTTGAACATTAACATTAATTACTTTAAATATATTGTGATTTTCAATTTACAGTGGTGTAGGAAAAACCTTTTTATCTTTCCCCTACCTTTCATCCTGAACGTAGAAAATAATTCCAGGACAGTGCCGATTTTTAATTACAGTGTGTTGTGAAACGAGAATTTTTTTTTTTCAGACCGCACTTAACAAGGTAATACGACATTTTCTGTTTTAAATTCTATTTTAGTTTACATTAGTTAATTTTCCAGGTTTTAATAATGGCATATCAAGGAACAGTGAGAGCACAGTTTAGCAGAGTTTTTAATGAAGTAGCACAGTTAGGTAGACTACTCCGTATTCCATTTTTTATAGAACAAAAAACTGCCTAGCATTGGTCAACAGTAGATAGTCGTAGACAAAGACAGAGAGAAAGAAATTATAACATAGCTACAGTCACTAGAAGTAACGGCGATGTTAATCGACTGTCCCGTTTCCCAGACAGGCGAAATTATGCTAACGAGAGATTGCAATACCCTAGAGACAATCAGTATCGCAGACCAGACAACACAAAAGCGTACGAGAAAAATCAGGGTCAACTGAGGTCACAAATACGGAATGAACGAGGGCATTTTACAAATTTAGATAGAGCAGACAGGTTACGGAAGTTAGAAATTAACAGACATATAAGAGCACAGGAGCAGTGGCATAATAATAGTAACAGATATCAGAACATAAATAGAGTAGGAAATATCCATGATAATAACCGAAGTCGAGTCAGGTCATGTAATTCAGATTCCAGATTTAGCACGATGAGCACTAATCAAGATTACAGGGCCCACGGTACTACCCATAATCAAGCCAACAAATTCAAAAGAGACAGGTTAAGAAAATTAGGCTATAATAAGAATATAAGATTGCAAAACGTAGGAAATAATCGCGAGGTCAGTAACTATAACGGATTATGGCAGACAGGTAATAAAAGCACATGTGCTGCTGATGATGAGACAAACAGATTAGCAGTAAAAGGGTTAAAAGAGAGGAATTCCATGAAACGGTTTAATAAAAGCTACATTAACGAAGTAAATGCGGTAACTGTAAACGGGAAAGGCGGTCAATACTTTAAAGAGGAAGGGAACATAGAGAAACATAAAGAGTTAACACCGACTAAAGTTAAGTCGGAACAAGAAGAAGATGAAGAGGGTTGTTTAGCAATGGAATGGTTATGGGAAGTAAACGCGGTAGAAGTAAAAAGGCTAGATAGCAATAGCACACATAGGAAAGTAGAGAGGGTAGGGACAATTAAAGAAAGAAATCAGCAGGATTTGTCTTATACACAGGTGATGCCTACAGAAGAAGAAGGTGAAGGAATAAATACATTACCGTTTGTAGTTAGTAACATAAAGGTAGATCTATTCTCAGAAAACTACGACGCAGATAGTGAAATTGGGATCACAAACAAAACGGGTCGTAAAATTTTAGTCGCGGTTAGAACCAGGACTAATACTCCGTCTAGTGTGAAAGAATTAAAACCGTCAGAAGTACCAGTTAAATTTACATGTAATAGTAGAAGAGAAGAAGAAGAAACAGTAGAAACTTCGCCTAACAAAAGAGCAAAACAGGAGACAAGAATGTCGGGCATTAAAAATTCGCATACCGATTTAAACGAGCGGCATGGTTTACAGGAAAATAAAGATGCGAGAAAATCAAATGTATTAGATGGAAATTTACACGGAAATAAAAGTAGCCAGAAGTGTCGTAATGAAGTGGCATCTACCGAATATAGCAAAATTAATAAGATGTTCCGATTTATTGCTAACTTATCATTTAAGAAAAGAAAAAACACAGATCACTAATAAGACAGAAGAAGAAATAGAACTAGAACAGTTAGCATCCACTACAGTTAGTAAGGCCAGAATCACCAGGGGGTAGACTGAATTTATACCCTGAGTAAACCATACATTAATTACAGCTCCTCCCCCCCTCCCTTTCTTCCCCCATGACTGACTGAAAGGGGATCGTTCGTTAAAATGGTTCAATAAATGTGGGATTGTAGGGTGTATAACAAGTAATTAGTTTCAATAATTACAATTAACGTACGTTATATTGCTGTGTACAGAGGTACCGCGCTCGCTACACATATTCTGTTGTTGTGTCTACATGTCATTTGTCCGACAAGATTAAATATATATCGTTGTTTTGTCCTTACCATTTAATTTTAACATTTGGTTTTGCACTATGAACGTTTCTTAATCGTGTTGTATTCTCCCGGACAAGTGAAAATCCACACGTTCGGTTGTGGGTGAAGATTACAATACCTACATGTTTTATGTTCGCTAAGAGAGTTACTGGCCACAAAACCTCTCTTATACATGCTGTCAGAATGATGACTGATTTGAGTTTAACCAGACTTTACTGAGGTACACAGTTAGAAACGTACTTGGCGATAAGCCAGTCCAAAGCATGACATGATTGGTAACTGAATATAGGCCGGCTATTTCTTTACAGAAGATGCGATATGCATTAAACAGAGGAAGCAACCTCTTAGGGAAGCAACAATAAACGCTGTGGATTTTCACAGTAGATAAATGCCTGTAAATACAGGTGGTGGCATTGTACATTCGACTTGAGGAAATGCTACTATTGTTTCCGAGAAATTTCTCTCCAATTAATATACCTAACGGTATAAGAATTATTTATACTCTGTAAAGGTTATACCTTATTATTCAGTCTATGTTGACTTTCTCAGAGATTCTATTTTCATCATTTCTTGGGGAGATGACATTTTCGAGTTTTACTTTATTGATAACTGGGGATACATGGCATGTTATTTCTTGTCTACAAAGTTTTCAGGTTTGAGTTTATAAAATGGGAATACAGATACTATTCCTTTATACTTCAGACAACTCCGCACATTCATTAGGGATACCAGTGAATAATAGGTTGTTATGCTAATACAACGAGGGAGTTACATCGTTTTTTTTAATGTCTTTAGAATTATTGACTATTAGTTATTGTATGCATGTCACGTTTTCACTATACTGCATGAATTTTATGATGTTACATGTTATGTGGTATGCTTTCATTACGTGGCTAGATGTTCACATAAGGTTTAGTTAGGTAGCGGGTATAATTAGAGTAGTTTTCATAAAATTGACGACAGGAAACAATTTTGTTAAAAAGTGTGTAGGGCGAATGTAATGAAATATAGGCAGAAAGGGGTTAAATGAACAAGCATACATTTCAGACCACCACACGGCGTACTAATCCATCACTGTGTGAAATGACAGAATGGGTGATTAGAAAGCCATGGCCTAGCCAGCTATGCAGAACACACCGCCATGACATCTGACAGTGAGGGATGAAACATTCGACGAGTACCCGTGAGCTGTGACCAACTGACGAGATACGTTCATCCAAACGTGACCACCAAGGACATGTGACAGGGAAGTGATTAAGATGGTACGCCAGGAGGAGCGGGAAAGCGGTGGAATAAAGTCAGAGCCAGGGGCTTGATAGGTTAGTTAGTCCCGGAACCGCTGGAGAGGACAGTTAGTCCCGGAACCGTCATGAGAAGACAGTTAGGGCTAGACCGCTAGAGAAACCGGTTAGGAGAAAACTAGTGCTTTACTTCGTTTAGAAGAGTATGTTAAACTTAGAGTTTAACTAGAACAGTTAGTTAGCCCCCGGAACCGCCATGAGAAGCGCTCTTTAAAAGTAATTTATTACATCCCCTGGCCTTTTTTGAGTACGAGAAAAGAGATACGAACCATATTCATTCCCCTTGGCCGACTTTGGCCCCCCATCTATTTCTTGGGGGAAAGATAGGCACGACTGTGCCACAAGTTGAGGTATTGGATGCGTGACCCAAAGATCAGTCTTTTGGGACTCGACATCTTTTTAAAAAAAAGATTTGTTTTCAAACACAAACAAAAAGCCCAAATGCTATAAAAAAGGGAAACTAAAAACAAGTTTTTTATTTGCCTGCGGAGTAGAAAATCGAGAAAAAACCCTCATCAGAATAAGGGACGTAAACCAGACCAAACAGCCTTTTCAACCCCCCTTTTGGAGCCAAAAACCCTCCACAATAAAAATCAGGGGGACCGCCCGTTCTAGTTGGGAACCAACCGCTACACTAGAATCAGGGGAAAAATCGCCCGTTCTAAACGGGGCCAAAACCCTCTACCCCTAAATCGGGGGAAAAACGGCCCCTTTCTAGCATGGAGCAAAAAAACCCTCTACACTAGAAACAAGGGGGAAAACGGGCCCTTTAGAGCGGGGCCATAAATAAAACTTTTCCCCAACTTACAAAAACTCGGAAAATATTTGGAAAGTCAAGAACTTTTGAGCTGTCCCCATTTTTCAAATAGGGCTCAAAAATAGCGGCCCATTTTAAAAAACCCTTTAACCTTAACAAAAATTAATTTTAAAATATTGTGTTTTTTAATTTTTCAGTGGTTTTAGGGAAAAACCCTTTTTTTCTTTTTCCCCCCACCTTTCATCCTGGGAAATTTGAAAAATTTCCAGGACAGTGCCGAATTTTTAAATTTCAGTGGGTTGTGAAAAGGAAAAATTTTTTTTTTTTAAAACCCCACTTAACAAGGTAATAAAGGGCATTTTTTTGTTTTTAAATT
>CAJHNH020000659.1:257510-282510 GCA_905116865.2 Candidula unifasciata
ATACGAATGATATATCAAGCAATCTTTCATTTAAACTGTGATTGTGTGTGTTTGTGTGTGTATTCGTATACAGGTGTTTAGTGCGTTATTTTTTTTTTTGGTGAGAGAGAGAGAGAGAAAAAAAAAAAAGAGAGAGAGAGAGAGAGAGATGAAGAGAGAGAGAGAGAGAGAGAGAGAGAGAGAGAGAGAGAGAGAGAGAGAGAGAGAGAGAGAGAGAGAGCGATAGAGAAAGAATGTCAATATACTGGCCATACAAGTAAATTTTTACAGCAGCGCTGCCAGGACAGAATTTCGAGTTAAATATCGACCCAAAGTATTCCAGGATCCACGCCGGTGCTACAGAGCCTGTGCACTGTGCTGAGCTTCTTCGGACTTAGACTTGAGTTAGAATTAGAATGTAGAACTAATGAGTTACTACCCGTTTGCCATGATATGTATCGGTTATCCAAAATTCAAGAACTTCATTCATCAATATGATTGACCTTCTCTGTCCAATTGGTGACTTCAAGTGTTCGCTTGAATGAGTGTAAATCATCGCTCACTTATCTTGTTGAAAGGACTAGACAGTTTCTTCCGTCTCTTGATTGCAATTCTCTCTGTATTCTACCACCACTGCAGTCTACTGATCTTAATGCGCGTTATTGGAGGTGATTTGAAGAGATTTTTTGAAGTCTGTGCTGCGTTTCTTCAATCTCTGTTGCTGCATTTTTTCTTCTTCTTTTTCTTCACCATTTCGAGTACTTGAGGTTCACTGCTACAGATATCAACTGTCTACATTCGTATCTGTGATTTGCCTTCTCTTTCCACTTGATGACTCCAAGTGCTTGCAGGTCTGCTTGTATATTATCTCTTAACCGTCTTCCTTGTCTGCCTCATGGCCTACAATCACTTATCGCCCTTGTGTGTACAGTTTATGATTGACTGTCCTTTGCAGTTCTCCCAGCCATTTCAGTCAATTAGTCTTCGTGATGCCCGTGATAAATGGAGTTTTAAATTAAACAGATTATAAATTTCAGGGTTGCTTCTTATTCATTGTCCGCTTTTTTGCATCATTAATGTGTTGGGTTGAGTTGATTCAAGAACCGACATCACAGCACTCGGGGCATTCCCATAAACGCTCAGTCTCCATCTTCAGCAACTACCAAAGATTTCCGACACAAATTTTGCCAGAAGCATTTTGATTAAATGTCCGTCCTGCCTTTCCTCTGAGCCGGGAGCATCTGTCAGAACCTCTCGTCACTTCTCCTTGCATCAGTCTCACTAAACTGCGGTGATCCATCTGCTCCTCTGAGCTTACACACTCTCCCACAAGGTACTAACCACGTCTGCCGTATCATGCATCAGTATTCCAACAAGTTGTGCAGAGCCAGCCAGTCTGTCCGCCTGTTCATTTCCCAGCACACTGGCGTATCCCTGTGTAAAAATCCAGACAATACTCCTCCGCAGTGAAACATTTCACTCTGCAAAAAGCCTCCCTGTCCTGATCCTCCTCAGCATGCTTTCTTAGTCAGTTTCAATCACGATGTGTTTGTTTGTTGTCTTCCCTAGCCAGCGGAAAGCTGCAGTGACCGCCTCCATCTCCATACTTCAGCTGGATGTTGTGGTATTATATGCTTGGCTTTCCTGCACCAAACGCCGACCATTTTCTGTTGCTAAGAAACCCCAATCCTAAATGATTGTGAAGTGAGTATGAAATATTGAAATGCTTAGAACAACACATAAGTGCATAAGTCATATCTCCGGAATGTCAGCTGACAGAGACCATCATAGATTCATAATGTCCGAACTCTGACCCTCTACTTGAAGAAGGAAGAATACATACGCATCTCCAACATTTGTTTTATATAGTAGGACCTTTAATATAATTCATTGCACTTGTTTGTTTATAGTCATATTTAGATCCTGGCTGCATCTTGAGAACCATTTGGACAACATCGGGGATTACAGACTTCATACAGTCTTTGACCATCAACGATCCAGAGATGAAGAGTTTCCAAATGTAGCTCTGTACAGAAGATCGCGACTGACGTATTATCCATGGAACAAACATAATACAATTTTCCACCAAACTGTCATCTCTCGGCTTTGAATGTTTATGTATAATTTTTCTTATGTGCAAAATGACGATTAACCAAATAGTTAACGAAATTAGAATGAGTATACGGTCTGAGGTGAAAGTAACGTTGGTCTCCCCATGCCCGACCCATATACACACTAGCTCACTTTTGATTGGTAGTTCCTGAACATGTCATCTTGGCACAAGGTTACAGGGGTGTTCCGCAATGCCGATGATATCGCGTGTTGTATATTTAAGCACGGCAGCGCTTTTAACACTCCAAACACATGGAAAAACCTGTCCCAACCTAACACTCCTCCTCCCATAGAGAGTACTGCAGCTTATGTCAAAGACATTCTCTTTCTCTGAATAAAAACGTAAATGCAAGACATCGCAAAAAGCAAACAACAGAGCGGGATATAATCGTAAATTTCAGTCTACCAGCCCAACAAACCTGTGAGTGAAAAGTGACCTACTCTATTTGGGGAGATTAATGTTAACCTAACCCGGTCTGATTAATAAGCAAATGTCCTATAAAAGAACAATTGCGAGAGGCAGTCTTCTGTAGGTCACATTTATTAACTCCAAAGGAGTAGTGGTAAAACTATATATACTTAAGTTAGTTAATTGACAGGTGATCTTCAATGCACATCTGACAAGTCCATAAGCGCTCGGATCCCGTCTTCAGTATATCTCTCTGCGTGTGGCCACTGATAACACCAGTTCTGTGATGGTTTACTATTCTGCTTTGACTACCTGTAGAGTGTTAATGTTTCGTGACACCTCTTTTGACCTGAACTTCTTAAGTGTTGAAGATTCATGGTCGTCTCCTGAATCATCAACATCAGATCAACAATAGAAGATATCCTCAAGACTTAATACCTTTCCAACATCAGATCAACAGTAGGGGATACCCTCAAGATAAACCTGTGCAAACCATCACATTATTATTTGGAAACTAAATTACCCGATGTTAGTGAATGTTTCTTTGATGTTATGTTGTAAACTGATTTTTGTGGATGTTTTTCTCCAAGTTCTTTTCAATTGTTAGCCTAAGTGTTTCTTGCTGTTCTTGTGAGTGTGTGTGTGTGTGTGTGTTCTCTGTGTGTGTGTGTTTGTGTGTGTCGGGGGAGGAAGGGTTTGTAGTCAGGGTGTTTGTCCTACCATATTTTCAGATTAGATGTCACATGAAACAGTTTGACAAACTAGAAATCTTCTCATTTAGTCTTAATCTTATTTGTTTGTCATATAAATTTTTAGTTTCTGCCTTTTCCAGACGTGACCAAACACCGATAAATGTCTCTTTATTGCTTTAAAAATATTTTTGATTGACTGACGTTCAACCCAACTGGGACATCACACCGAGCGATAAGCACCTGGTAACACAAAGTGACACCATTAGGATGAGAATCACCCGGGTGCTTGTCAATTACTTTCTAGTCATGAGATGTCGTTGTGCTTTTTCCTATTCCAAAACAAATGTGCTGTTGAGTTCGCGTGTTCGTGAAAATTTAAGCATTCATCTGTAAAACCAAATCTCTGAGACCGCATGTTATTATACAGGCTTTAATAATTGTGCGGGACTCACAGCCGTATACCAGGAGACGTCAATAAGTAAATCACAAATAGTTATGTGGTGGCAGGAAGATGTAGTTGGTTGTTTTCAAAGGTGTCGTTATGTGACAGCAAAATCGAACTTTATGTCTTCGTTCAGGTGGCGTTAGGTGTTGCATGCGCATTCGCAACACAGAAACAAAATGGCGACTGTAGTTACGGTGTATACCCTCAAGGAACAAGGTGCTCTGTGCGGCTTTTTTTCTTGCAAAAAGTCTGCCTGCAGAGGACATTTATTAGAAAGTGCTTCCTATTTATGCTGGCAAATGTTTATCCCGTAAAGAGGTGCATATCTGGGTTAAAATGTTTTTCGCAAGGACGCTATGAGATTGTCGATGAAGTCCAATCTGTTCGTCCTGTTGAGATTGCAATAGTATCACCAGGGAAGGTTAAGCTGACAGTGTTCTGGGATTGTCAATAAGTGCTTTTTAACCAATTTGAAGAACAAATATGTGACAACGTGAATGCTGATTCATACTGTAAAGTTCTATCGACGCTTCATGATGCAATTCGAAGAAAACTTCCAGATACAGACATGTTGCTAGATGAATACTGCTCCTTCGTGACAATGGCAGACCACATACGACTCAGTTAACTCAGGAGAAAATTAACCATCTAGGGTGAGAACTTCTGGAACATTCACCTTTTAGCCTTGACTTAGCCCCTAGTGATTTCCACTTTTATGGCCGACTGAAAACCAACCTTAACGTGAGACACTTCGCGAATGACGCAGAAGTTAAATGTGAAGTAAAAATGTGGTTTAGAAAACAGTGCACGCAGTTAACTGCAGCAGTTTTTGGAAGATTGATAAAACGATGGGCAAAGTGCATCAATTTTGTAAAATTATTTTTAAAAAAAAATGTGTTTGTAAAAATAAACCGTTCTAAAGTTGTCGACTATTTTTTTAAGAACCCTTTGTGACTTACTTATTGACTTCCGCTCAATCTATTGTTGCGTATGTACCTTATATTATCAAATACAGTTGTTGCTGGTCCAACTATCAATTTCCTTCGCGTCTGCTGCTTAAGAGTTTCAAACGTACTAGGTAACTCTGAGGTGCTAACTTCAATCCCAGCTGCGTGCGATTTAACAGCAGACCGCCTTGCGTTGGTTTCAACAGTAGTATCAAGAGCCACCGTGCAGAAGCAGTGGTAAACAACTAAATGTTTCAAAAAAAAATAGTGAAATCATAGACAGTGAAAACATACGAGAGTAGGCTCTGCAACGTTCTGAATGAATGAACCTATAAACTAAAGAATGAATGAATGAATGAATGAATGAATGAATGAATGAATGAATGAATGAATGAATGAATGAATGAAGAATTGCTGTCACTGTTTTATTGTTATTCTCTGTATTTATCTTTGTGATACCTCGTTCATCTCATCTCCTGATTGATACTTGAACTTCTATACCTTTCCCAAGATAAGCTACCAACTTCAAATTTTCATCTATTCTTTGCTTTACAATGACCGTTACTTCAGTCACTCTGTTCGTCGAAATAAGACCCATGCTGTCGTTCAACTTGAAGCCAGCATATGTATACATTTCTGCAGTTCTTTCTGACTTGGTACCACCAAAACGGTTTCTTTAACAACACCCTACAGCTTGGAAATGGAAAAATTATTTCACAATAACAAACCCGACATCCTGTAATTTTTTTTTTTTTTTTCCGGATTCTCTGACACTTAGTCAGGGACTTCCTGAATCTTTTGTTGTCTGTGAAGTAAATGACAAAGTCTCCAAGATAGTTGAATCAAATTATCAGATTTTGAACATGCAATAAAACTAGACTAAATGCCAATTTGTGTTTTAAAGGTTCACTCTGTAAAACTAATATGAGAGAAAACCCAAAACCATAACAGAAAATATACTGGAGACAAATCTTCAGCAAAGTTTTAGTTGTCTTCGTCATGCCGTGTTTGGTGTTGACTTCGATTTGGTTGAAGGTTAGCTGTCTGTGTCTTTTGGTGATGTGTATGATCTTGAGTCCAATAACAACACAACCCACGGTTGTAAGAGAGAGTGGAATTATTCCTGCCATGTAATTAACTATAAGTTTAATCATCTGAAACAGACCGATGCTAACATTACTCCTCCACATGTCACTTTTGACAATCAAGGCTGTATTAACACCATTTATAACATATGTCTCTAATTTTGCACCTAGTATCATGTGATATATGCAATAGATCCCAGACAGAAGATATAAACCAGTAAGGACTGTTATTGTTCGCAGGGAAGTTATGATCTCATAGGCTCTGAATGGCCAAACTATGACAAGTATTTGTTCACCTGTTATTAGAAGAGAGATTAGTGGACACATAATTACTCCCATTGCATACGGAAAGTTCCATATTAAGTGCAGTATATAGCATATGTTTACATCGACAGTATATGCAAGAATGCCAAGCCCATGAATTAATATGTTAGTAAGATCAACGAATTACTCCTTGCAGATGACCAGGCCTTGATAGCAGATACAACCATGAAATTGCAACAACATCTAACATCCATGAATGGATAATATAAAACAAATAATATGAGAATCAACACTGAAAAGACAGAAGTAATGTCAAAAGGAAAAAAAAGAAGACAGATCTAAACATAGCAATAGAGTGCAAAGGCATTAAACAGGCATCTGAGTTTAAATATCTGGGAACTACATTTGCCGAAGATGGGTGATTGGATAAAGAAATTAACATTAGATGCAGTAAAGCAAGTCAAGTATTGGGACAGCTAGCCCCCCCCCCCCCCTCTTACAGCATAAGACAATCCCAATCAGCACAAAGAGACATCTAATTCAAAGCATATTTATTCCAACTCTGTGCTACCAGTGCCAGACATGGTCACTCACAACAAACCATAAAAGAAAAATTGTAACCACGGAAATGAGATGTCTGAGAAGGGCTGTAGGAGTGACCATAAGAGATAAGATCCGGAATGAGATCATAAGAAAAAAAGTCGGCACAGAACCAATTCTGGATTACATACGAAGACAGCAAGTGAAATGGTTTGCCCACTTAGAGAGAATGCCTTGTGACACCATACCATACAAAGCATACATGGAAAGATGTCGCATGACAGAATCCACAAATCTGCCGCAGTAGGAAGGTCCACAGGCTGAACACCCCCAAAATCGTCATCGTAACTATGATTTAGTATGGGCCGACCATAGTTATATAGTTCGTTTGTTGTGGGGGAGTCCTGATAGTAAAAATCCCTATAAATCATTAGGATAGTGACTCTTTTAGGCTTTTAGTGTCGAATTAAACGTTAGGACACATTTTCTACGCCTATTCTAAATAAATTGTCTGACCACTGCACTGCATTCGTGAGCGGGATTCGTACGCTAACTGCTGTAGTTAGGGAACGTGTTTGTTTGCGTCACTTTTCTATGGTCCGGTCTTGGAGGCAGTCGCTTTCATTGTGTCTCGCCAATTGACCGTTAAAAAGACAAGATTCTTTATTCTCTTTTTCATTTATCATGGGTGAGTTTTCATAGGGACTTTGAATTGAATATTTGTGTTCTGTGCTGTGGGTAAGTATGGTCAGCAGATTGATAATGCGAATCTGTTTGCCTACGATTCTTGCGATGGCAGACGGCGAAGGGAGCTCTGGATTGGAATGCACTTTCGGCTGACATTTCTCGCAGAATTCGTCGAAATGGCCTTCTAAACCTCTTCGGATCATTCAATCCACATATCTGGAGTGGGTTTATGGTATTGGTAACTTTGTATGATTAGTTATTTGCTGTTATTCGGTATCAGAACTTGGTAAGTCGCTGAACCGTTGTGAATGACAAGAAGCTTCGGGGCAGACATGACGTCATATCCGCTGTTGCTTGGAGACTTCGTAACCACAACAAGCTTAGATTGTCGTACTATTTTCGGAGAATATTTCAGTTGATCTTGGTTTTGACTTCATCGCCTATCCCTTATCTTCCCTATTAGTGAAAAGGGTATTTAAGAAGGGAGGGTACATAATGGAGATCTGTCTAACCTTCGCTACAGGACTGAATGCAGAAACTATTCGAGTTAATGATCTGATGCTCACTCTGGTAAACTGAATGGATTTCAAGATAGAGGTAACCAACCTTCATGGTTTGGACTAACCTCAAGTTATCTGAGCATGAGGAGATGGTAAGGACATTGATTGACCAGGTGCATTGGGTACGGTTCGCTCATGAGTGTTGCTTTGTGTTTTTCAGGATTTCTGAAGATCCAACAAGTGTCCGTGTCTGGTAGAGTGGTTCCATCTGCCACCACCCAATAAGCCATTGACGTGTGGTGAATTGCTGTGCTGAAAGTGTGAACGTTACTTGAGTCGATATCTTCCGATCTCAGGTTGATTGTCCTTGATCAATGCCAGAAACTGCTTCGTTCCGGTAAAGTCGGGTTGTGAAACACGGCTGTGTGAAACTCCATTTCGGCATCTGGAGAAGCTGCTTCGTTCCTGTGAAGTCGTGCTGTGAAGCATGGCAGTGTGAAGATCCATTCTGGCATCCTGAGAGGCTGCTTTGTTCCTGGGAAGTCGTGCTGTAAGATACGGCAGTCTGAAACTTCACTCCGGCATCCTGAGGCGCTACAAGATCTATTCAGATAAGTCAGAGTGACACTTAGAGGCAGCTTGATTCCAAATGGGCCTTTACAATCTATCCGACTCCTCAGCCATGATGATACTGGACAGTAACGTAGATTAGGAGGAAGACTCTTCCACTAGCATTGTTCTTTAAAGAATTCAATATTCTTTCAGTTGATTCTTCAAGTTATTTTTCGTCAGCTTGGTTACAGGGAACTTATTACATTGAATTTTGAGTTCATCTGTCTTCTGGTTCTTAGGAAAGTTTTATCTTATTGGAATTCATTGTGGCATTTATAAACGTAGTCTTGTCTTATCGTATTTACTGTTGATTATTTGTTCGACTGGGTTTACATTATCCCAGTCTGGGGGCATTAGAGTGATGAGGACGTCTGGCCGAGAGGTACCCAAGTGTTCATAATAACCGTGTGGAGTCAGAGCTCGTGTCACCTCATCCCTAAGACAGGTTGAATGGAAAGTTTGAACCGGGGGTTAGGCCTCTAGACGAACGAGAGCCACCATTCAAAACACTCCTGTCTCAGAGCACCTGAGGGATTGGTGAAAATATTCCGTTAGTAAAGGTGCGCGACAAAACTGCCATACGACAAAAGAGAAGAAGGACGTAGAGCACGAGGTAGGCCAAGAACAAGATGGAAAGATAACATCAGAGAAACTCTACAACAGCACGATGTGCCTATGGTCGAGGCGGCCAGAAGAGCTAGAAACATAACCTTATATCTCCCTTGACACCCACAGCGGTAAAAGAGAAAGGGAAGAATAAGAAGATATAGCATATGTTATTGATAACTTCAGAGAACTGGAATCATATACGATCACTGCTCATGTAAATACGGTCTATAATATTGTTGATACCAATCAAAAAGAGAACATTAGGAGGAGAATGTGACAAGAGCAACAAATTGTAACATTTCCTAAATCCCCCTAGCGACAGCGCAATGATGCTAGTCACGTTTCCTGCTATTCCAAGCACGCCGATGAGAGGGATGAGTCCACAATCAAATATTAAAATGACTCTGACTGCGAGTTCGGCACTGACTGTGTTGGCCAACATTGTAACTGTGTATGTGGTGTTTGCACAGCTGAATGCAGGTAGGCAGGTAGGTAAGCAGACACAACAGTATTGTTCCCACAGAATCGGTTGTACTTTGTGCGAAAGTGCGTCTGTAACTGCCAATCTATTGTAACTACAGCTACCATCGACAATGTCTTCAATTTTAGTAGTAGACTATTTCTGTTAACACTTCTGACGAACGGCTTCTTTATTTATTGCGTGTGTATGCCACTGGTTTGCCAATGCTATAGTCTGTTTTAATTTTGTTTTGGCAAAGGATATGATACTGTGTTGATTTCGTTGTCAAAAACAGAGAAACTAGATATTTCATTTTGTTTTTGTTTGTTTTGGTAAAAAAGGTTGAACACCGATTTACCGAGGAGCGGATAAACAGCTGAGGGTTGAAATTGATAGTTTTTTTAATTCATTAGTTTACACACACAGGTTGAGTTGACGCATGCATGGCATCTTCTTGTGGCCAGACATGTTTACTACGGTTACACATAACACTCATATCCTAATGGACAGCACAATAAAGTGTCTTAATGTTTCTGAGTCGCACTTCTTCTACTTTCGTGTTCCGAGCCGGTGAGTTTCAGTGATGCAAATATAACCCTTATGTATCATTGGCTTTCAATTTCCAGTTGGTAGGGACCGCGTTACCGCAGTTAGTAGGAGACTTGCTTTCAAATCCATCTGTAACTCGCTGGTGTTCGAAACCGGGCGGTTCCCGGGGTTCACCCAGCCTTCAGGTAATGGGTACCAGAGTTAACACTCTGGGGTAAATGGAGGAACGTCGCTGTAGCTAAGTAGTTATGTGCGGACGGCGATACAGGCGGTCAGTTTCTTATCAGCTGTCCGTACTGGTGGCAAAGCACTTATGGTTTATAACCGTGTGCAAAGACGCTGGTTCACATCTCCAGACTTAGCTTTTACCTTTTGATCCTCAGTGTGTTATTTGCAACCACTGTTTTGTGGAACCGTGTGACAATGTTACGTCAAGTAGTTGATTGTCGAGTAACCTAGTTTTGACGAGATAAGAGAGAAAGAGAGAGAGAGAGAGAGAGAGAGAGAGAGAAAGAGAGAGAGAGAGAGAGAGAGAGAGAGAGAGAGAGAGAGAGAGAGAGAGAGAGAGAGAGAGAGAGAATAGCAAATATTGGGAGAGAGGAAATTACAGTTTGACTTCAGTTAAACCTCACTGCCCTACAATAGATATCGATTTTTGTTCCAGTTACTTTTATTTCTAAGTCTCCGGGAGGCGTTCTCTCAGAAGATTGCCAGTCTAAATAATTTCGTCTTTGTCATTTTCTCTCTTGCAAAATAAATTGCGTTATTATGACACATTCCTTCATTTTTAGGTTTGTAAACTGAACGATATCTTTTGAAAACTCAAAAATGTGGATATTAAATTCATCTTTTATAATATTTGAAATTTCTAACCGCAGGTTGGGTCTAATTGAATGCAGCAAATCGTGTCTTGTTCCAAATAAACAGCTTAGCTTGGACAAATTGTGTCTTGAATACTCTATAAGATTGGTCAAACGACTGTTTGTGTCCTCGCCTCTCTTTACAATGAAGTTTTCCCATGTCATGTTTTATATCAAGCGCGCCCGCGGGCGCACACACACATACACACACACAAGTGTGCATACATACTGTATGCATGCCCCGCCCATTCCGGCCAAACAAAATTATTCCCTATAGTAGAAAATGCAGTCTGATGCAATGAATGACACCAGAGCATCCTTTGCCATACGTCGAAACCAGCCTCAAAATGCACTCGATTTTTTGGGTTTTCGATAGAAAATTTACATTCAGTAGTTTTTCACTTGACTCTAAACCGTTCGACACTCAGTATCATAGTCTGTCTGCCTGAGTCTGCTTTTCTGATGTCTCTCGCACGCTTCTACTTGTTCTGTCTTTTAATCTTTCTCTCTCTCTCTCTCTCTCTCTCTCTCTCTCTCTCTCTCTCTCTCTCTGAGATCCTTACGGTCTGAGGAGAATGTAATGTAATTTTAGTTTCAGCTTCATATCAAAGGGTCACCTCATAGTCCCATGCCAACGAAAAACACACATAATGTTCAATACAGTCCCTTGTGGAGAGATTGACAGACTGCTGTCTCAGCATATGCACTAGCATACACACATTATAAGCATACGGTAGCCATGAAAAGTGCTAACACAATCAGTAAGACATTAGAAATGCAGTTCATCATCGACGGGAGCAGAAGTAACCAACAAATCAGCAGTTGTACACGCGATCAATTTTAATCACATAAGGGCACCATTAATATTGTGACGTCAGGCTACGCGCCATTCTCTGAATCCACAATTCACACCACCACGTTTGTCGCAGTCCAATTGAAATCCGCAGCTCACTGGGTCGCACCATACACTCAGCTCAGTAGCTGCGCGACGAAACTATATCCTTTTAGTCTACAATTGGAGCAAAAATGCAACGGCCACCCTCTAGCAGAAGCAAAAACGATGCCACGACTCGAAACAGTGGCCGTGCCTAGCGTCCATTTTAACCCCTGAGGAGAATGGCACTGCGAGGAGTTACAAGGGGATATGGCCGACGCTTGATTCTCAGGGGAAAGGCGAGACGGATATACCGTCACACAGTTACTGGTACTATCGGAATTGTAACTCTCCGCTTGCTGCTGTGAATAGGGACGGAAGGCTTATAGGGGTGTCCCGAGTGCTGTAATGTCGATTCTAAATTCATCATTCTCTCTCTCTCTCTCTCTCTCTCTCTCTCTCTCTCTCTCTCTCTCTCTCTGCACACTGCTTATTCTCCGGTTCTCCCTTTCCATTTCTCCATCTCCTCACATTATCTGCAATCTATCCCGCACTTTTCTCTTTATCACCACTGTTCCTCCATCTCTCCTTTCGTCTTTCTCTCCATCTGTCTCTTTCTCTCTTACTTTCTATGTACACTTGTCACACGATCTCAGTGTTCCATTCTACATCTCAAAATATTAACTGCTCTCTCTTGCTTTCTCCCCTTCTCTCCCTCTCTCCGTCTCTCTCTCTCTCTCTCTCTCTCTCTCTCTCTCTCTCTCTCTCTCTCTCTCTCTCTCTCTCTCTCTCTTATTCCATCCTTTTTTATACTACCTATTTTTTATGTTGTCCCAGTGTGATTCTTCTTCTTCTTCTTCTTCTTCTTCTTCCTCTTCTTCTTCTTTTTTTTCTTCTTCTTCTTCTTCTTCTTCTTCTTCTTCTTCTTCTTCTTCTTCCTCTTCTTCTTTTTTTTTTCTTCTTCTTCTTCTTCTTCTTCTTCTTCTTCTTCTTCTTCTTCTTCTTCTTCTTCTTCTTCTTCTTCTTCTTCTTCTTCTTCTTCTTCTTCTTCTTCTTCTTCTTCTTCTTCTTCTTCTTCTTCTTCTTCTTCTTCTTCTTCGTCTTCTTCTTCTTTTTCTTCTTCTGCCATTCTGTTCCCCAATGAAGCATAGGTCCTCAATCAACTCACGCAAAGTCGTTCTATCCTTCGCCATTACATAGAGCTCTCCCCATGTCCTCCCCATCTTTCTAACTTCATTCTCCAGCCCTCTTCTCCATGTGTGTCTTTTTTTGGGCCTTCTTTATGCCTATGCCTATGCCCCTGTGGATTCCAATGCAAAGACATTCTAGTTATACTGTTCTCCTGTTTTCTCAATGTGTGTTCTATCCAACTCCAGTGTCTTTTCCTTACCTCTTGGTCCACTGGAGCCTGTTTAGTTCTCTCCCAAAGTTCTACATTAGTTTTTCTATCATACCAATTAATTCCCTCTATCTGCGCAGTCACCAGTTACAGAATGTCTGTAATTTATTAGTATTTGCCTTAGTTGTTCTCCATGTTTCCGCCCCATACACAAGTACTGATTTGACTTTAGAATTAACAACTTTTAGTTTAGTGTTTCTTTTAATTTCTTTTGACCTCCACTAATTCCCTAGTGCTTTTAAAGCTCCTCTTGCCTTTTTATTCTTATTTTAATATCTCTCTCAGTTCCTTCATCTTTATCTATATTACTGCCCAAATAGGTGTACGACTCCACGTCTTGGAGCGGGGTGTCATTTAGAGAAACCACATTACTATTTGCCTGATTTATTCTCATTATCTTTGTCTTGTCTTTATGGATTTTCAGACCAAGCTGCTGTGATCTCGCATCAAGTATGTTTAATTTATCTTGCATCGGATTCCGCGAATAGGACAGAAGAAAAATATCATCAGCGAAGTCCAAATCATCAAGCTGTTTTGTAGGGTCCACTGTGTTAGCAGTTATTGTTTTCATAATCCAGTCTATAGCCAGTAAAAAAATAAAAAAGAGAGGCGACAAAAGACATCCCTGTCGCACACCTGTTTTTATTTCAAATGTATGTTAGCTTTCCCTCATGAAGAACTCGACATTTCATGTCTTTATATGTTGCCTTTACTAAGTTAATAATTTTCTATGGGATTCCATAGTGCTCTATCAATTTCCAGAGAGATTCCCTATCGATGCCGTCAAATGCTTTTTCATAGTCTATAAATCCAATGTTAAGTGGTTAGTTCAGTTCAATGCTTTGCTCTATTATAATACGTAATGTGGCTCAGTACATAAAATGTAAAGACAAAGTGTCCACTCCATGGATGTAAAAAAAAAAAAAAGGTTACACTATTTGTATTATTTTAATGTAAATTCGTCTGTAACTTGAACCAGTTGGTAAATTTCATTATGATATTTGAAATCAGAATGTCAAATGTTAAACAGAAATTCTGAATTTAAATTCTAGTACACAACAAATTTTGTGTGTGTGAATATTTGTTGACAACTCTTATTTTGCAAATAATGTTCAGCTAATTACTTTTAAAAACCGTAAGTTTTAGTTAGTATTTTAAAACTAGCCATTTAAATAATACTTTACGCCAGTGCTTCCCAAACTTTTCTTGGTCGCGGCGCCTTTTTTCAATGACAATTTTCCTACTGCGCCCTAACCTAAGTAAAAGTATAACTTCGTGTCTTGGTTAAATTAATTATGAAGCTTTTACAATAATTCGCATCGCCCCTGTAATGAGGTCGCGGCTCCCCCGGGCGCCGCAGTGCAGTTTGGGAATCACTGCTTTAGACTAATATTTATATATTCCTAGTCTCTTAAAAACTTGGGTATTGTTCAGAAAGTGAAAAAAAGACACACATTGTTCAATGGAATGTTCTCCAGTTGGAAGAAGATAATTAGGATTTAAGGCTTACAATTAGTTCCCCGCTCCTCTCTCTCACCCCCCGCCCTACCCTACCTCCCTGTTACTGGAAATGCCCACACTTACTCTCTCACTATCACCGCACACTATGGTTCAAAAGTTGTAGCACAGACTATGAAACGATCGATTAAATAGAAGGGAATTTTTTTTTCCAAACTGTTTCATTTACTTTGGTTTTAGAGAACAAACGCCGGACATGTACTTGTCTAGAATGTGCAGGTTTCTAAAAGATTACAATTTAAGCTTCTGAAGATAAAGAAAGAAAAAAAAAAAAAAAAAAAAAAAAAAAACAGTACGCCTAATTAGCTTAACAAATTAAAAGAACTCTCTGTCACACACTGGAGCAGAATCTGAGCTGAAGAAATTGAATTCAGCGTTCAACATTCGGTTCATTTCTGTTAAGTCATTACATGATACAAGATGTAGGGAAATCCCAAAGTATATGGAAAACGGGGGTTGTGGGGGTGGGGGAAGAGGTTTAGGGCTAAGGCTAGTGTTAAATGAAAAGCGACTACTACTAACCCTAAACCTAACTCCCCTAAACTATGGGACTTCCCTAAATCTCGCGTGATGTGGTTGGTGACTTAGCAACAGCAACAAACAAAATAGAACCCACTCTTATATGACAGGACCACGATCTACATATACCGATTCAGTTTGAGGTTTTGAACAACGGATCAACATGACCCACGGCTCCGTTCTACTTCTAACTCAAGTCTGAGTTAGCTCAGCACAGTGCACGGGCTCCGTTACACCGGTCAGGATAATGAAAAATTTTAAATCTCCAAATTTTGACTTGCGCAGTTAGGCTACTCTTTTTTGATTGCCAAGAGATTTTTTTAAGTGCGCAACAATGCACACGGGCGTTCGATCTCACTACCCAGAGACCAGGGGAAATGACTAGAAATCCACGTGAAGAGAAAAAATCCTAGCCTTCACCGGGGTTTGAACCCGGGACTTCTAGCACTCGAGGCGGACACCATACCACGAGACCACGCAGCACTCCTACGTCCGATACGTGTGGGTCAGATCCTATTAAAATACCATATTTATGAAGAATTTTTTTTTTCAAGTGCCTGCTGTATGCACTGAGGCGGCCAAAATGAATAACTAATTAACATAAATAATTAGGTCAATATGTTGACATAAATCCATACTTACAAAATATTCATGATTGTTCGATTGTGTGATTAAAATTAGAGTTCAATACACCCTACCACTATAAGTGGAATATGTGAAGAAATCGATGTGAAACGTGAGTGATAACAGTGTGAACATAGTGAATACATTACAAGAATAGTTCGCACATACACCCATAAGTGGGAGTCAGTATTGTGTGGCGTTCAGGCGCTCGCCTCGAGGCCGAAGTTAGTAGGTCAAATCCAAATCCAGCCAGATGGGGGTGATTTAAAAATATGGCATTGGCTTTCCTAGTTGACCCAGTCTAAATGGGTACCAGATAACGCCCTGGGAAGCAGAGGCAGCTGTTGGGATGCTGACCGCATCACCCAACAAGTGATCGATCCAATATAGATCCAGCACTATATGCTCCATGCGCTTGAAGGCGGGCAAACTGGTCTTTTTTTCCCACTGATATGACCAGGTCACTAGTTGTGGTTAGAGCAAGAGCACAGACGTGATCACATGTTCAAGTGATAGGGTAGAATAGGGAATCGTCACTGTAAGCACTTGATAGCATGACACATGATCAAATATTATATAAATTAAATTAAGATATCCAAAGAACAGACACGTTATCATTACTAATAGTTTTGTGCGTGTAGATTTTATTATGTTCTCAGTGTGGGCAATCTGTAGGTTACGGTTTCAAATGTAGCAGTTTCATGCGGTGACGACACTTGATCTCTGATTCGTGAAGTTGTCACATAAATCTCTATGTTCAGCCTTGCCACTGGATGGATCTTGCACGCAGCTTTGTCTGCAGAGATCCTATGAGTTAGAGTTAAACATCTAGTAATACTAAAAGAAATTCTCATTTCTTTTACTTTATGTAAATGTCCAGACAATCTGGTCAGATTCACTCCCCTTTCTTCTTCTGTTCCGAAGTTGGGAATAGGTAGAAAGGAAGGTAACGGGGTGGGGCGGGCGGAGGGGGGCTAGTAATTAAACCTTTTGTACCTTCTTCTTTTTCTTTAAGTCCAAGCCGTGTGGCCTTGGCCGTCATGTCTATCCACAAGCTTCTGTCTTCTGTACTTTCAATCAACTCTGACACAGATGATCTTCCATGATGTCAGACTGTCCAGCATATTTTCTTTCGGTCTCGTACTGTCTCTCCTTCCCTCCAACTTTTCTACAGGCACGATGTACTCCATTTTACTCCTTTTTATCACATGACCATAGAATGTAGATTTTCTTGTTATGACGTGTGCAATCTTTTCGTAAGGCATTTTCTCTGAAGACATCTCATTGCTCTTGCACCTCAACAAGCAAATTTCACCGTTGAGCTTCCCACTGGCCCAAAGCTACATCTTACGGAGGTCAGGAGAGGAGCAATCTGCAGCTGCGAAACCTTGATCCCCACATAAATAGGAGGTACATTGTCTTGCCTCAATGAATTTATTTATGCAGTGTGTTCCCAATGTTAAACTGAGGGAGTGGGTAAAAGTAAAGATCCATTTTACGCCTTAAGCCGCCTCGGGCATATGCGAAGAGCACCCATATTTTTACATACCAATCGGCACTAGGTGGGTATGTGGTCAGCATTACCGCGGTATTCTTTACTTCCCCAGGATATACATCCTGGTTCCCATTTTAGGCTGCGTCGGCCTGCCACGCCCCATACTATGATAAAAATCCATGCAGCCAGCAGTGGGTTTCGTTCGCGGTACATTGGAATTACGAGTCTGACTCACAACACCTAAGCGACAGACGCCGTAAGGTAGTGGGTGAATATCGAATATTACATAATACAACTTGTCCGTTAAAACAACAGAATCAGTAGAGAAAGAAGATTATAATAGCCTGGAGAGAATGAGGCATCTTGGTGTAACCAAAGGGTCTGGCCGGCTCACTACACTCAGAGGAAAGGCAAGACGGACATATAACCAGATTGTGACCAGCACTATCAGTATTAAAACTCTGCGCTGGCTGCTGAAGATGAGGATGGAGCATGCATAACAATGCTCTGAGTGCTGTGATGTCATTTCTTGACCCAACTTAGCCCAACTTAGTTGTGTATCCTTACAAAAGTTTCAGAACCAACTCCCGCATTTTTTAGCTGTAACGGTTTTCTTCTAGGCAAATTTAACGTCCAGTAGTTAGTAATTGCTTTCTGAACTATCTAATCTCTGTACCACTATCGGCCAACGCAAGACAAACCGACCGCAGCTGTGACCGAACCTGGCACTCTTGCATTACGAAGCCCGTTCGCAACGCCTAAGCCACAGCCCGTGTATCGACACACACACACACACACATACACACACACACACACAAAACTTCATAAACAGATATCAAAACAATAAAGATAAATAAAACAGGCCAGTTTATCAACACCTTAACTTCTCTCCAACATAAATAAACAAACAAAATGATGTGCATGATAAAAAAGATAGTTATAATTAAAATAGCCCTCTTTTTATGCGATTAACAAACTTATCACTAACACATACAAGGGCAATCATTATTAGGTAGTTTTGCATATGTCAATCTATATTTTAAAAAATGTTAATTTTCCGAGGTTGTTAGCTAAAAACTCGGAAACTACTGAAGCGATTGCTTTCAAATTTGCATACAACGTTGCCTTTGACTCCAAGCGTGATTTTTTAATCAGAAAGCCCTAGAGAGGGCTGTTGGCACGTTGTGTTGTGGTTTACAGCTAGGCTGTGATATCTGACCTAAACTCTTCAGTCGTCGGTAGTATAGTTGTGAGTGTGTCATACTTCACGCGGGTGACCGGTGTTCTTTTCCCATCTGGGTGATAATTGTTCTTTTTCACTTAAAAGGGTGGTTGCCATACTGTGTTGTGGTTTACAGCTAGGCTGAGATATCTGCACCTTTCGCAGACATCCGATGTCAGTTAAGTCCTAATTAGCCTCACGCGAGGCTTCTTGATCAAAAATTATTCTTCGCTGACAGAAACTGTTAACTAAGACGGCTTATAGTCCAGTTTAGTTTGGGTAGACACGGATGCCAAGGTCAGTTAAAAATCGTTCCCTCTGAGAGGTAGAGATGACGGATGCGGGGTATTTTTATCAGTTATTCGTGAGTATAGTGTACTTTTCACTGTGGGTTCCATCACTGGTTGCGTAATAAAGTTGTTTTTTCCCTATGTCGCGTACGAAATTAAACTAAATAGTCCATGGCGACAGCATGCGGCGCTAACTCCTCTTTTCTACACTGCCAGACACCGTTAGCTGAGAGAGCTTTAATGTTTTCATTTCTCAACTATTTCTATTTTATTACTTTCACTATGGATGATTTTTCAATCCTGCGGATAGGGAAATATGACTGCGTCGAGGGGGAGGATGGGAAAAAGGGGGGGGGGGGAGGAAGTATGACAGACACTGCTAGCTGAGAGCTACTTTCTTTCCCCTCCATTTCGCCATTCTGGGTCATAGCAACGCGTGGCTAGGTACAGCTAGCATAATATAAACCGTCATCATGTGGGATACAATTTTTCGTTATTCTGAAACCCCACCTCGGCTTTTGCCAGGAGCCCTAAATATGCTGGGACGTTAATATGGCCTATCAGCTGAACGGGGTTTTCGCGACCTCTCCACAGGTGATCCTCATTCATATGGTGGCCCTTTGTGTCACCAGGTGTTTATCGCTTGTATGATGTCCTGGTGGGGTACAACAAGAGAGAAAGAGAGAGAGAGAGAGAGAGAGAGAGAGAGAGAGAGAGAGAGAGAGAGAGAGAGAGAGAGAAAGAGAGAAAGAGAGGATATGACAAAGACAAACAAGGCGGCTTCCGTGGCTTACTCCTGGTGAGTTAGACTCGTAATTCCAACTTACCGCGATCGAAACCCACTGCGTGGATTTTTATCGGGGTAGTGGCGTCACAGATCTACCCAGCCTTAAATAAATTAGTACCAGGGCTGGGGTCTTTCTTCGAGGTAGGAGTGCCTCTGTCCCAGCGACAAGAAACACCCAAGTGAACACAAATAAGTCAGTAAAACAGATGCGCGTGTGTCCTAGGGAAGTAAAGATGACCGGCGTAATGCTCACCATGTTACACACCTACTGCCTCCTATTGGTCTGTAAACATATGTTCTGTGTTGAGGGGCAGACGCAGTGCATAGAGATTCATAGCAAAGGCGAAGGGATGTCGCTTGGTGCAACAAAGCATGACATTTGATATCACAAAGTCTAGTTTGAGAATAGAGGTGGAGGCAGTCACTGCTGCCCTCCACTGACCTGAGAAACAGCTATACACGCATGTCGTCATTGTAACTGACTCACAGAGCATGTTGAGAAAGGTGGAGACAGGCATGCTTCGTGCAGACTGCAAGCATCACTTCAAAGGTCCCGGGTAGTTAGCATCCTTTGGATATTTTCTCCAGGAATGCCGGTGTGTTCGGAAATGAGCAGGCATATATACCGGCCGGTTCGGCACCACTTGGTGGTGAACTGATGTATGTCAAGCTGGATCTTGTGAGGGCCCTTTGGGAGCGAGTGAACAGTGCCGAGTCACAGATAGATAATTACGGTCTGAGGAGAATGGCACTGCGAGGAGTTACAAGGGGATCTGACCGACGCTCGGCAATCAGGGGAAAGGCGAGACGGATTTCATTCTTACTGTTACTGGTACCATTAAAAATGTAACACTATGCTTGCTGCTAAAGATGGGTACGAAGCGCTTATAGGGACATCCCGAGTGCTGTGATGTCGTTTCTTAATTCAACATTTCCATGTGCCCGATGCCACTAAAGGACGTGAAAAGGGATCTTTTCTTAAAAAAGACAAACATAACCTACCATTTATCAGGGGTAGCATCTGTTATGAAAGCCGGGTGCTGGTGGTTTGCAAGACAGATTGATACAACATCCACCCGTATCACAAAGCCCTCCTTTGTGTGTGCAACTTCTAGGCTGTGAAAGCCAGACATGGACAGTTACGTACAAATATAGAAAAATTTTCAGATTGAAAGACTTAAGAAGGTGCAAAATGAAGCAATGCGCATTATTCTAGGGTGCACTGGAGACACCTCTTGTGTAGCAATGAGGTACCTACTTGACTTCCCTACCATGAACTACAGGATCAATATCTGGAGGACTTGTGCATACCTCAAGATAAGCTCAGATCTGAAGCACCCTTTGCACAACATACTCTTTAAGAAAAACGGCAATAGGCTTAAAAGGGACAAATCATGGCTGGGTAGGGCAGAGGATGACATCATGCAGGTTTGAAGTCTGACAGACATCCATCCAGGTGAAGAGTGGATACCAGCGTCTAAAGCGTCCAATCTCAAATTCTCCGGCACCGTGACGCTCGATAGGAATTGTCGGGAGCAAAATCCAGCTGCTGTCAATGCCGAGGTATGCGCGCTTATAAGTGACATGTCAGATGAGACATGTGATATTCACAAACGGGTCCGTTATACGAGGACATAAGAGTGCATGGCATTTACAGCTCGCTCTTCAGGCAGAACAGCTAAGGAAGCCAGCGGTGCCTTCTCCATGACCACCAGCATCGTGACGATGGAGGTAATGGCAGTGGCATAGGCTTTCATGTGGCTGGGATTACAGGACTATTCCCGCGTATATGTGCTGAGTGATTCTTCGAGCATGATCCGGCAGGTAGAGGTAGGCTGGTTACGCAGACAGTGGCTTGTGTCGTTGCAAAATTTTGTTCCTTCTTTCCTTCCTTTTAAGAAAAAAATAAAAGGTCGACCAATTTCAGACTGCTGCTAGCTAGCTGAGGCTGCTAATAGTCTCGGCCTATGTCTGTGGTCTGGGTTATTTGCGTCACTTTCGTGACTAAATTTGTTATTTGGGCTAAATGCTTTCTTCTGAGTCAGACCGCTCTACCTGCACCCTGTTATTAGCCGTGCATTTCTTTCCTTTTCTTATTTGGTCTTTCCTCTTGGTGTCATTTCTCTCTGATTTGGAAAATTCTCCTGTGTGTGCAGTTACTTTCATGTTCGTCCCAGGGCAAGCAGTTGGTAATGAGAGAGCTGATAGACTGGCAGGTGCTGCATTAATTTAAGATGGCTGCCCCCTGGATCACGCAAACGTTGTTAATTGACCTTAGAGAGATTGTACGTTCTGATGATTTTTGAAGCAACGTCTCTACATCACTGCTGAGAATACGCGAATTGGGAGTAAAGATCGTCACAGCCAAGCATGAGAAGCACACTTGACGCACATGAAGTCTTGTTAACCAACATATGACTGGTACTATTAACCACACGACGCTGATGAATATGTTGAGAGGGGAATCTGAGCGTCTGTGGATGTGTTCGGAGTGCTGTGAAGCTAATCTAACTCATAGCTCAACTTAACTCGTACATATATAAGGCACATACACGTACATATATAACATACACATATGCTGGTAGTCTGACATACATACATCATCATCTTCAATATAATCATCATAATATGCCATGCTGAACTGACGTAGGCGTTCATGCATCTTCACACATCTCGGTCCAATGTCCTCTGGATCAGTTCCACCGATGTTATCTTTCCGTGCCACTGTCACAATTCATCCGTCATCTTCTCTCTGTCTGCCTCTCCCTCTTCTCACCAGTTGTACTATATTCTCAAAAGCGTCCCACTTATCACATGGCCAAAAACACTGCTTGAATTTTCTTTACAGCTGTATATATTGATTTGCTTTCATTTGCTTCCTTCAAAGCAAACTTGGTCAGTCAATCTGGCAGTCCAAGGGGTTTTTGACATTCGTCTGAGAAACCACATTTCCGTCGCCTCCAAATTCTTTATAATGTGCCCTTTCACATTCCTTGATTCACTTCCATACAGCAATATAGGTTCTACATAGTATTTAAGCAATCTCTTAGGACACACCAAAGTGCCCTCTTGCACACGATCACCTTCATTATGGGAAATGCAGCCTTAGCCTGGTCTATTCTGCTCTTAATTAATGACACACATCTTCCGTCTGATGCTATGACTGTACTTAGATATTTTAATTCATCGACTTGGATCAACGTTGTGACTTCCTTTCTTTTATTACACTGTGGTGCTATTCTTTTCTTTGATGGAACGATATACTCAACGACAGACCCTTCTGTTCTTGCACTTTCCCTCACTACAATGGACAATTATTAAATGCAGATCGATCGTTTGCATATATATATATATATATATAGGCACACACACAATATATATATATATATATATATATATATATATATATATATATATATATATATATATATATATATATATATATTTATATATAGGCACACACACACAATATATATATATATATATATATATATATATATATATATATATTGTTTATTTTAAGATGATCTTTATCACACATAGGTCATGACCATAACTGCTCCGATCTCCTCCTGAGTATGTCTCCAAGTGTTTTATGCTTAGAACTCCCATTCTGCTCTCGTTGTTGTAACTGCTGGTGGCTCCCGCAGGGTTGTCCTGTCTCACCAGTTGGTACACCCAGGGTATGCAGTCTGTTTAGTGAAAAATAATTTTCCAAGAAGTTTAAAATCTCACAACGTCTTGTCTCTCGTATCTCGGTCTGCCTCTTCCTCTTCTCACCATTAGCAGAATATTCTCGAAAGCCTCCCTCTCATCGCATAACCAAAGAACACCTCCAAATTCTTCTTAACCTGTTCACTGACATTCCAAGATTTGCTGTCATACAGCAGAATATGATCTATTTAACATTACAGCATATTTTTGATAGCCGTATTTTTGGCTGCTTTTCGGAAAAATGTGGAGCACACAATCGACATGTTATATTTGAAGTGTGCAACATTTTAAGTTTCTTTCGTTGTTTTTAGATGGGAGGGGAGAGAAAAAAACCCTACTGTGCATCACTTTCGGTACGCACCTCATACACAACACACACACACACACACACACACACACATAAGAGAAAGAGGTTGTAGACACGACCGGTTCCAGCTGACGGGACGTGCAAATGACGT
Source organism: Candidula unifasciata (assembly GCA_905116865.2). Lineage (NCBI taxonomy): Eukaryota > Metazoa > Mollusca > Gastropoda > Stylommatophora > Geomitridae > Candidula > Candidula unifasciata. The sequence continues at coordinate 281,161 of CAJHNH020000659.1, forward strand.
CACCAGGTCGGGCTAGGGATGCGTTAACGCCGCGGTTCTCAAACTGGATGCCCTATGCGTATGTCAGGGGTGCTGCCGCAATAATCAAGAAAAGTCCGCTAAAAATTGTGAAATTATTAAAGACGGTGATAGATACTTTAAAATTAAAATGTACGACTAATTAGGCGTTTTCCCTTTGGAGTCAGAGTGAATCTGCTTAAAATAGGAGGAACCAACAGTATGCTTACAAATAAGCCAGACCTGTCAAACTGATATGCATGCAAATCTCAAGTGTCGGAACAAGACTACAGTCCAAAAGTGGACAAAAAACCAGAATCTGTTGCCAGTTTTTACAAAAGGGTAAACGTGAAGAAAAAAAGGAAAAACTGAGATAATCGTGTGTATTCTGTTTATATTGCTATGTCTATGTTCCGATCTTTCTGATCTCTTCTCTTTGTGTGTATAATGTGTATAACTTTGTTAGTAAATTGTTGTTTTGATAGATATGCAGGTATAAATATAACTTACGCATGAGTTGACCTCTGTGATGCAAGCGCTTAATGATATGAGAGCCACAATGACTAACCATTTGCCTGACATTGTTATTTTGCTTTCCCTTTTTAGCATCTATCCCTGGAACACACATGTGTCAGAATTACAACTGTTTTACATTTTCAAGATACACGTGTCGCGCCAATGTGAAATGATAAATTAAGTCAGAATCGACATTACAACACTCGGGAAACCCCCATAATCGCTCCGTCCTCGTCTTCAGCAGCAAGGGAAAAGTTAAAACTCCGATGGTACCAGTAACTGTCTGATTGCGTATCCCTGTCGCTTTTCCCCTAATGATCTATCTGTGCCTCGGCACTGTTCACTCACTCCCAAGGGTCCTCACAACATAAAGCTGGTCATAAATCAGTTCACCACAAAGTGGTGCCGAAGCGGCCAGTCCGGTTGCCTGCTCATTTTCCACACAACGGCATGATCTGGAGAAAATATCCAAAAGATGCTAACTACCCAGGACCTTTGAAGTGATGCTTGCCACTCTGCATTTATTTTACACTTTACTTTTGTAATTCTTTGAAACAACATTTTGGTTTCAAGGTTTTGAACAAAGGATCAACATTATGGCACACGGGCAGTAACCAATAAGTGCTCCGTTCTTTTTTCTTGCTCAGCACAGTGCACAGGCTCCCTAGCAACGGAGAGAATCCTGAAATCTATCTATCTATCTATCTATCTATCTATCTATCTATCTATCTATCTATCTATCTATCTATCTATCTATCTATCTATCTATCTATCTATCTATCTATCTATCTATCTATCTATCTATCTATCTATCTATCTATCTATCTATCTATCTAT
>CAJHNH020000659.1:285010-340117 GCA_905116865.2 Candidula unifasciata
TATATTTTACTGTCGTACTCTGGTTTGGCGATAGATGGAAAAGTTCCCAGGTGAGAGAAAATATTAATTTTAATCTTGTATACTTAGGTTAGGGAGTTAAGCTTAGTCTATACTACCTTTTCCTAATTTGTCTGCACATTCTGCTTGAAATAGTTCTGTGAGTATTCAGTATCTCAAGTTAGGGAACTGCTAAACTATTCCTATTTCCTGTATGTTTGTGTCACATGTTTTTCATTGTATGTTTTCATGTGTATAAAATAAGATGTGAACAATGACATTTGCTATAATGAAATGAAATTATATTGTTTTCACGATCAGCCAAAATATGAGTTGGGACTGTGGGAAATGATGCCCAAATATGTGCAGGGATGCTGCTACGTTTTGTGTGCCCACCATGTGCTCACTTAATGTGTTCACCTAAACAGGGGATTTATAACCTCAGGGGAAGAATGATGGGTGTACAGTATTCACGGTCACTGAAAGATAATATTCAGGACAGCGTGCGCATATAAATTGTTTGAGTTTTCAGCACATGACCTGCTCCACGTGGTCATGTAATATCAATGTCAGCCAGTTGGAAGTCTGAGTGATGACGGACAACAGACTCAGAAAGTCAACTATCATGACATAGCATTTGAGGGAAGGCAGGATATGTGACGCCCATGTAAGACAAAAGACCTTCAGACTAGACTGGAGAGGATGTGGAGTATGAGGAGGAGTGATGGGCTATATCTTATTATTATATGTTGTATTAATTGATACATGTATTCTTAGTGTAAGTCAAGATACTACACGTATGTGTTTTGTTTCCATGATTACAGCGCCCATGTGACGATCAGTCCATGAAGTAGCCTACATTGTGTTAGACTCGGCCAGCTGGGGACGAGGTGGAGAACGAGGTGGGGATGAAGTGGAGAATAAGCTGAAACAGGCAGACAACAACCAAGGAAGAGTTGGACAAGCTTGACAGTTCCTCACGGCTGTCAGAGGCTTATAAGTTGAGTTAACCCCTTTATGTTAACCTATTATCATCATTATCATACCACTCTAACCCCCGAGCTGTTTTTCTCGCTGAAGCTTACCACCATCATCAAGTTAACCAGTCACTGTTTGTGTAAATCAACAAACTGGGAATTTCATTGTAGTAAATAAAGCTGTATGTCAAGTTTTAAACTACATAGTTTGTTAAATTCCAAATGTCTGTTCTTACATGTTTAATTAAACTGTTAAGATAGATTACCATTTGGTGGGAGCTCAAATAATATAATAATTCTTTAATTATTATTAATAACACCGGGAGAAGGTAGATGACGGAGGAATCACTTGCCCTGTCTAATAAATCATTAACATTAAGTTTGATAGACATCTAAAATTCCTTGCCTTCTCCTGTGGGTACCAAGTTCAGCTAATGTTAATATACTTAACGAGCCAATATGGCTGTTTTCTTGGATATCCAGGACTTTGTCTGAGATTAACATAGCTCAGATTTTAGTTCGGTGTATCTAGTGGAGAGAATGTGTTGAAAGGAAGATCCCTACTCAACAACATAAACATTTTAACCACGCGTTACGTCACACTGGCGAGCTCGCCGAGATTTGGACGGGGCTAATTACTCCTAGACTAATGAAAGTAAATTTTTAAAATTTAACTTTAACTCTTCTGCCAGTATAGTCTAAATTAAAATTAGTAATTTATACATGGGGAGAGATTACAGAGTAATAAATAACTTTTTACTAAAATAAATAAATGGATAGTATCATGTCTTATCATTGATCACTTCATAACCATTGATTATTGTTTATTTAGTAAATTTTAATGTTGATTATTATATTTGCTTGCATGTTTCATAATTTGATATAGATTGTAGAGCATTATATGTTGACATCATATCATTGATACTTATGCTTAGTGACTGAATGTAAAATCACATCATATCATTTATTGGTGTATCCTCTGTGCTGCTATACTATTCTATCAGCTGTCAGTCTGGTAGGCAACTTTGATTCATTTACATCTTTGTGAGGCTGTCATAGGCTACTCTTTTGCCCAGTTTACCTTGCTCTGACATATTCTTTTATTCCGGAATCGGGGTAGTATTATATTTATCTTTAGATAGATCTAATAAGATATAATGGACTTACGCACCGAGTTCCTAAAAGATGTAAGGAAGTGCGGGATAACTGAAGGTAGAGTAGGAGTACAGTTAGAATCATTTGTTAAAGGCCATATGGATACTTTCGATTACATGAGTGCCCGTAATGCTGCAGAGATGAAGCGAAAGTTGGAGAAAGAAGAATATGACGCGATGCTTGCCCGTCATGCAGCGGAGAGGCTAGAAGAAGAGAGAATGCGGCAAATTGAAGAAGAAGAAGATGCTAGAAAGTTGCAACTCCTAGAGGAGGCAGCTAGTGAAAGAATGAGGCTTTTTAAAGAAAAGCTGCATAACTATCGACTTAGGCAGACGAATAGAGAACTGCAGTTAGACACAGGGAACGGTGAGAACACTATTAGGGTAGTTGAGGGAACTGACAACTCCCATACTGACACTCTGGTAGAAAGGTCTGGGACTCACTCTCTCAATGGAGAGGTGTGTACTATTTTGCCAAACTGTACTTCATCAGGGGATGAAGTAATAGACCACCCAAGACCTTGCCTCACCCCTCTTATTCCTAATAGGGACAGAGCTGACATTAAGAAGAACTCTTCTGTAGGGATGACCGGATCTACATTGCTGGCCCCATTTACTTCCATTCTTAAGCCTAAAAGGAAAAGATGGAGTAAGAAACAGAAATCTTCAAAAGGGACCGGATCTACATTGCTGGAACCCCTTACTCCCATTATCTCAGATGAGATATATGAGAGCACACCCCGCAGTAATCACAAGCGTGATAACTGTACTAACCGTCGACACAGTGGTTCGACTGGCCCATCACCCATTAATGAGGACAAGGGCAAAGACTTACCCAACTCCCATAATCTCTTTGGTCCTTCCAAACAAGAAGAAGAAGTAAAGCAGACTAATGTAGGGAATAACACTAAACCTGTTTCCCCTATTTCCCTTGATGCGATTGCATACAAAATAGAAATAGTTAGTTCTGACTTTTCGCCCAAAGTAGTTGACTGTTATGGCCGCAACAAATCCCCTTATTTGCCTCCACTAAACTTGGTATGTGAAAGCCAGACCAGGGCGGATATAACAGATAAGGAGGATAGTTCTCTTAAGTTCTTGACGACCTTAGAGACAATGAGTAAACAGGACATTGCTGCAAGTCCTGTGCACTCTGATACTGGACAGACAGAAATGTTTGCCATTGATAAAGAAGAAGGTACTTCTTGTGTGCAGGGAGACAAATTGTCTCTATCCTGTACAGCTGGGGCGACAGGGATACTTCTGATGAAGGACCCTGAAGCGGAACAAGCCATTAGTAGTAGGGAACCCCAACATTCTGGTCTTGTATTACTCTTCGCTTCGAAGGAAGTGACAGGGGTATCTCAGCTGATAGTGGAAACTTCATTGCGAAGAAATGCCACTTTACTGTCTGCAGGAAACCCTGAGTTTCCTAATGATTTGACTGTACCCCCTGACTTGATTTCGTGCTCTGATTCTGGACTGATCTTAATGAAAGAGAATTCCACCCGGACAATTTGTAAAAGGGAAAGGATGCACCGAGGAGGAAACCAGTGGACACTCCTTCAAGAAATCGGCAGTAGTCAGTTGCACTCATGGCATGCTGTCATGATGAGTGACTATATCCCTCAATTTGAGAGGAGATTAGTGACAGTTTTTTTCAGGATCTGTAGATGTAGGAAAAGAAAATCCTACCTGACTACAACTCATCCTTTTCGGAGAGCACTTCAGGCCCTCCCTATGCTCATAGGGCGTGGCGAAGCGAGGAAATTGACAGGGACTGTCAGTCAACGAAGTCGAGGAATCCCATTGTTGAAACGGAGATTATTTCTTATCCTGCGGGAGAAGAAACCTCCAGATAAATGGATATTACGGAGCGGCTGCTCGGAATACCCACATGATTCTAGGGCTAAGGACTTAGCCTGGAATGAGGGACAATTGGTGACTGTATATCGATGCAGGACATCACGATTCCACAAGGAATACTGAAACAATACTGGAGATGACAGGTTGTACTAACATTCTTGGGAATCACTGAGTATCGTAAAATTGGTCTTAGTGGCTGCGACCAACTTAACGGAGGGCCTGTCACGAGACGATCTCAGTGATTCCAGAAGTTAGTACTTGTAATAAGTTCTTCTGGTTCTAAAGAGAGAGGATTATATTTACTCTGCCCTTTACTCTAATATTGCTTTAAACCGCACGGATTTAAATTGTTACCAGTCCTTCTTCGAGACAAGCCACTGCGCTTTGTTTAAAATTACCTAACACTACGTAATACAGCCCGCTGGTTCAGACTAGGGATGTGAGGTTGGATTCTCACGCCAGTGTCAGAATGTTATCTCCTGACCAGACTGTAGAGACTGAGGGGGGCCCTTTTGACCAGGTAAATTGAGTGGACGTTAGACATTGTGGAGCCCAGAGGTCAGAGTTTCACACGTCAGTGTAATTCGGGGGAGAACAGTTGTTTGGCAATTAGGAATGTTTTATCTTGGTCAAGGTCGTACTGTAGGCCGTTTACTGTGAGTGACAGGTCACTGGTTAGCCAAGTGATCTGATAGTTACCTCAGGGGCGGTGCTTAAGCCATCATCTTGAGGGTTGGGTAAGAACTCAGGAAAGGGAGGAGTTTAATTAGGACAATAGATTGATACTTATACTTCGAGCCTGTGGAATTTCCGTCATTAATCGCAGCCTGCCGGCAAACAAACAGGTCGACGTAAAGGTATATTTTACTGTCGTACTCTGGTTTGGCGATAGATGGAAAAGTTCCCAGGTGAGAGAAAATATTAATTTTAATCTTGTATACTTAGGTTAGGGAGTTAAGCTTAGTCTATACTACCTTTTCCTAATTTGTCTGCACATTCTGCTTGAAATAGTTCTGTGAGTATTCAGTATCTCAAGTTAGGGAACTGCTAAACTATTCCTATTTCCTGTATGTTTGTGTCACATGTTTTTCATTGTATGTTTTCATGTGTATAAAATAAGATGTGAACAATGACATTTGCTATAATGAAATGTAATTATATTGTTTTCACGATCAGCCAAAATATGAGTTGAGACTGTGGGAAATGATGCCCAAATATGTGCAGGGATGCTGCTACGTTTTGTGTGCCCACCATGTGCTCACTTAATGTGTTCACCTAAACAGGGGATTTATAACCTCAGGGGAAGAATGATGGGTGTACAGTATTCACGGTCACTGAAAGATAATATTCAGGACAGCGTGCGCATATAAATTGTTTGAGTTTTCAACACATGACCTGCTCCACGTGGTCATGTAATATCAATGTCAGCCAGTTGGAAGTCTGAGTGATGACGGACAACAGACTCAGAAAGTCAACTATCATGACATAGCATTTGAGGGAAGGCAGGATATGTGACGCCCATGTAAGACAAAAGACCTTCAGACTAGACTGGAGAGGATGTGGAGTATGAGGAGGAGTGATGGGCTATATCTTATTATTATATGTTGTATTAATTGATACATGTATTCTTAGTGTAAGTCAAGATACTACACGTATGTGTTTTGTTTCCATGATTACAGCGCCCATGTGACGATCAGTCCATGAAGTAGCCTACATTGTGTTAGACTCGGCCAGCTGGGGACGAGGTGGAAAACGAGGTGGAGAACGAGGTGGGGATGAAGTGGAGAATAAGCTGAAACAGGCAGACAACAGGCAAGGAAGAGTTGGACAAGCTTGACAGTTCCTCACGGCTGTCAGAGGCTTATAAGTTGAGTTAACCCCTTTATGTTAACCTATTATCATCATTATCATACCACTCTAACCCCCGAGCTGTTTTTCTCGCTAAAGCTTACCACCATCATCAAGTTAACCAGTCACTGTTTGTGTAAATCAACAAACTGGGAATTTCATTGTAGTAAATAAAGCTGTATGTCAAGTTTTAAACTACATAGTTTGTTAAATTCCAAATGTCTGTTCTTACATGTTTAATTAAACTGTTAAGATAGATTACCATTTGGTGGGGGCTCAAATAATATAATAATTCTTTAATTATTAATAATAACACCGGAGAAGGTAGATGACGGAGGAATCACTTGCCCTGTCTAATAATTCATTAACATTAAGTATGATAGACATCTAAAATTCCTTGCCTTCTCTTGTGGGTACCAAGTTCAGCTAATGTTAATATACTTAACGAGCCAATATGGCTGTTTTCTTGGATATCCAGGACTTTGTCTGAGAGCAACATAGCTCAGATTTTAGTTCGGTGTATCTAGTGGAGAGAATGTGTTGAAAGGAAGATCCCTACTCAACAACATAAACATTTTAACCACGCGTTACGTCACAGTATGTATGTATGTATGTATGTATGTATGTATGTATGTATGTATGTATGTATGTATGTATGTATGTATGTATGTATGTATGTATGTATGTATGTATGTATGTATGTATGTATGTATGTATGTATGTATGTATGTATGTATGTATGTATGTATGTATGTATGTATGTATGTATGTATGTATGTATGTATGTATGTATGTATGTATGTATGTATGTATGTATGTATGTATGTATGTATGTATGTATGTATGTATGTATGTATGTATGTATGTATGTATGTATGTATGTATGTATGTATGTATGTATGTATGTATGTATGTATGTATGTATGTATGTATGTATGTATGTATGTATGTATGAATGTATGTATGCATGCATGTATGTATGCATGCATGCATGTATGTATGCATGCATGCATGTATGTATGTATGCATGCATGTATGTATGTATGTATGTATGTATGTATGTATGTATGTATGTATGTATGTATGTATGTATGTATGTATGTATGTATGTATGTATGTATGCATGTATGTATGTATGTATGTATGTATGTATGTATGTATGTATGTATGTATGTATGTATGTATGTATGTATGTATGTGTGTGTGTGTGTGTGTGTGTGTGTGTGTATGTATGTATGTATGTATGTATGTATGTATGTGTGTGTGTGTATGTATGTATGTATGTATGTATGTATGTATGTATGTATGTATGTATGTATGTATGTATGTATGTATGTATGTATGTATGTATGTATGTATGTATGTATGTATGTGTATGTATGTATGTATGTATGTATGTATGTGTGTATGTATGTATGTATGTATGTATGTATGTATGTATGTATGTATGTATGTATGTGTGTGTGTGTGTATGTATGTGTGTGTGTGTGTGTGTATGTATGTATGTATGTATGTATGTATGTATGTATGTATGTATGTATGTATGTATGTATGTATGTATGTATGTATGTATGTATGTATGTGTGTATGTATGTGTGTGTGCATGTTCGGATGTATGTGTATGTGTGTACTTAGTGCCTATATGTTTGTGTGTAAGTGAGTCATTGGGCTTGTGTGTGTATGTAGGTGTGTGTGTTCGCGCGTGAGCGTGCGTACATATTTTACCAGCCATGCTTTTGTTTTTGACTTCATATATATAATATGCATATTATTACATGAATATAACATGCTTCATTGATGAAATACAAGTGCTGTCTGTCTGCCTGTCCGTCCGACCGTCTGTCTGTAATATCTATCCATGTGTCTGTCTATCCATCTATCCATCAATCCATGATTAAATATATCAAATAGTTGATAAGAAACGCGACTAAAAAGCGTGACATTATCAATACAGGAAACGTGACTACCAAGCCTGACATTATCATGGCAAGATGTAAAACTCTAATTAAATATTTGCAGTACTAACAGCTTAAACATTCTGAATGTTATTCTTTTCAAGGTGTTGTGTAACATATTCAAAGACGTTACAGCAAAAGTCGTTCCTAAAAAAACAACAAGCAGTGGGATATTGTCCCCTCGTTGTGCTGACTGGCTGCTATGTTGTTTTTTTTTTTTTTTGTTGTTTAATACGAAAGACATTGATGAAATTCTGAATGCACACAGTTGGTAACCAGTAGACGATTATCATGTGTCATGAAAATGGGCGTAGTCGCTCATGCGTCTCCACAGATCACTATCCCTGTTGTCTGGAACAGTTCTATTTATGATTTCCCTCCATGCCATCGTTTCAACCCATCCAGCATCATCTCTCTTTATGATTTCCCTCCATGCCATCGTTTCAGCCCATCCAGCATCATCTCTATTGATGATATCCCTCCATGCCATCGTTTCAGCCCATCCAGCATCATCTCTCTTGATGATATCCCTCCATGCCATCGTTTCAGCCTATCCAGCATCATCTCTCTTGATGATATCCCTCCATGCCATCGTTTCAGCCCATCCAGCATCATCTCTCTTGATGATATCCCTCCATGCCATCGTTTCAGCCTATCCAGCATCATCTAGCTTGAGTTGCCTGAGTAGACGATATCCAGTTAGTATTCTATATTACACTTTCACAAATAATCTGGTCCAATCAATGTCTACTAATACCTCGCAGGTCCAGCAACATAGGATGACATTTATCAGACACAAACTTTACATCCTCTCTCTTCCACACCCGTTACCTTTCAGTCCTGTTTCCTCACACACATAATATACGCAATAGTTGATTCAGCAGTTCTGATCATGGCAGTTCGACATCTTGACAGGTTGGAACTTGTTGGCTACCACTTCGGATTAGGCTGCCGTCTTGCGGTCTTCTCTTGGAACAGAAACTCCTTCACGTCGTCAAGTACACACTGTCACATTCACGCGTCCATCAGATACAACCTCTCACACCAGCTGCCAAACACTCTCTATGATTAGACCTTGTTCTAATGCTCGTTCTGGGTTTCACGTGCTGGTCTGAGCCCTGCTTGTATCTCTCGTGTGTCTACGAGTATTCACATTCTCATGTATTTCTCTCTTATCATAAGGTTTACTTCCATATTATTGCTTAGAGAATTCCCGTGAGAAAATACCAACATTACAAAATATCAAGCGCAACGACGGATTGGAAAAAAAAGATTATAGCAGAAGGCATGGTACCAGGAATGAGGGGCAGGGGCAGACCAACACGAAGATGGGCACAGGATATAAGTGACTCCTTGAGTGTGAAAGTGCATGCGGCGGGAGAACTGGCGAGAGACCGAGTTTCTTTCAGGCAGACTATGATGAGAGTGACGTTCTGCAAAAAACCTGCTACGTGATGATGATGATGATGAGGACAAGCAGTATCGATACAAATCAACAAACAGGTACGTATTTACCCGAATCTTAGACTGTGAGGTATAGGAGACTGCTGACTTGAATCTGTAAACGTTCTAGAACCTAAAACTACCGAGTTTCGACAACGACTGTGATGTTATGGATGTTTTAAGGGCTTATACATCTCGACCCTTTATTTTTTCGTCTAGTTTTATTGTGCTTTGATTATAGGTAAATATTTATGTGATAACATCGCAACGAATATTGTACGGTAATGAAAACAGAGTCATAGCAGTTTCACAAATACCTTTATTACACTTATTGATTGAAAGGCTCAGACAATGGTGGACAGAATCCAACATGTCGCCTTCGGATAAACAGAGCTTTTTAGTAATAAATGTAAAGTGCCTTAGTCTAACCAGTGACGTTTGGAATATATGATACCAGGGTAATATTTTTATAGCGACTTCCGTGGCTTAGGCGTTGCGAGCCCGACTCGTAATTCCAATGTACCGCGATCGAAATCCACTGCTGGCTGCGTGAAATTTTATCATGGTATCGGGTGTCGCAGGTCGAACCCAGCCTAAAATGGGTACGAGGATGTATGTCCTGGGGAAGTAAAGACGGCTGGCTTAATGCTGACCACATTATCCACCTAGTGCCGTTTGGACTGTGGAAGTGTGGGTGCTCTACCCATATGCCCGAGGCGCATAAAGGCGTGAAAAGGGATCTACTTTAATTTACCTACATTCATATTTTAATAAACAAAAGACCATGCGATGTTGTCTTCTCAGTCTGCTGACAGTTTGCTAGGGGATTAAAGCCTTCCTGACACAGACGTCGAGTTGACGCACACAGATGGTATTTCTTCTTCTCCGCGTTTGCATTTATCGGCTGTAAGCTCTGGCGGAAAGTTCTGGTAGTTCACCCACTTCTGGAATCTAGTGCTGTTCCAGAACCTAAGTGTTGCATGTACATCCGTTTCACAGGTCTGACTTATTTGCATGCAGATTACTGGTTCCTTGCCTCTCAAGCAGATAAACTCCGTCTTTGAAGGAAGCTTCCAGTTAGATGACCTTTACGACATGCGTTTAGGCAGTCAGTGGGTCCATTCTATCTTACCTGTATAATAGGGCCCCAGAACCCACACGGGGATGGTACTGAGTTGACAAGGTCGATCACTCGTTGCCTGGAACAGCTCTCTTGATGATATCCCTCCATGCCATAGTTTCAGCCCATCCAGCATCATCTTCCTTTGTCTGCCTCTACCAATTTTAAACTGATCTTTCCAGTTGTCACTATTTTCTCCAGTGTCGTTCTTCTCATTATGTGCCCCAAGAACAGCGTTTGCCTCTTTCTTATTGTTGTATATAGAGATATACTTTCATTAGATTCTTTCAAGCGATCGTTGTTAGTTACTCTAGCCGACCACGGTATTCGTAACATTCGTCTCAAAAACCACATCTCTGTTGCTTCCAACATCTTTTTTTGGTTCACTAACATTCGAAGATTGGCTGCCATAAAGCAGAACAGGTTCAATGTAACATTTTATCACCCTCTTTCTTACATTAAATGAGAGCTACTTTCTAGCTTAGTCTAATATTCAGATGATGACCATTACAAGGAGCATTCACAATCGTCCTCGCTTGTTACCTTGTAATCTTGATGCATCATTCATGCCACACACACAGACTCGGAGCAAGCTGCTTTGGCCACTGGCTATTAAGCTTCGCCGTCAGGCTTGATTTGATTCCGGCTAGGCGGTCATCCTGTTGAATCAAAGTCTCCTCCACGTTTCTAATTATACAATATCACATTCACTATCCTCTCGAACCACAGTCTTCCATTCTAGCTGCGAATCACACACTGACTGGAACTTTGTCCAATCTTTCGACGCTCGTCCTGGGTCCCTCGTGCTGTCACCTGAGCACTCTTCATATAATTCATTTTCTAACGTGTTCTTTTCTTAACTTGTGTTCAGCCCTATCAATCACATCATTAGGAAAAACCTGTGTGAATTACCCTCATTACAAGCCCCTCAAAAGGAATCTTGAATTAAGAATCGACATCACTGTACTCGGGACAACCCCATAAGCGCTCTATCCCCATCTTCAGCAGCAAACAAAAAGTTCTAATTCGGACAGAACCAGTAACTGTTTGATTGTAATTCGTCTCGCCTTGCCCTTGAGTGTTGAGCGTCGGCCAGATCAGTTGGCAAAATCTGCCTGTTCATTTCCCAACACACCAGTATAACCTTGAGGAAATATCAAAAGGACGCTAACTACCCGAGACCTTTGAAATGATGCATACACATGTCGTAATTGACACCCAGGTGCTTCATTCTCTCCATGGCCATAATAATTTTGTTTCTCTACTGATTCCGTTGCTTGTTCCCAAAGGGTCTTGACCACAACTGCCTTGTCATGTATCAATTCACCACCCAGGGTTGCAGATCCAGCCGATCTGTCTATCTGCTCATACCCCAGTACGTCGGCATTGCCTAGAGAAAATATCCAAAGTATGCTCACTACCCGTGACCTCTCCAGTGAAGCTTGCCACTCTGCTCGAAGCACCAATGACTTCAGGTATGATTTATTAAACGATAATAATTCGATAATAGCAACTGATAATCGAAACAGCAAATAGAAGCCGCCACAAATTATGGTGAATGCTGAACTTGTTAATTGTTCATGTAATATAGAAGGGTCGGCTGTGTGGCTAAGTCGATGTGAACTCTTCGTAATGCCGGGATGCCAGGTTCTATCCCAGCTGCGGGCCATGCGGCTTGCGTTGGTTTCGACAGTGGTATCAAGAAAGCCGACCGTCCAGAGGCAATTGCAAACTACTGGACGTTAATTTGTCTAGAAAAACCACACAACAGCCAGGGGCTGTTGGGGTAGTTTCTGCAACGTCCTGTAAAGGATACGCAACTAACCTAATAAATCGGGGGGGGGGGGGGGGGGCTGCGTGGTGGTCTCGAGGCACGGTGTCCGCCTCGAGTTCTAGAAGTTTTGGGATCAGTCCCCGGTAAGGGCAAGTTTTTTTTTTTTACATGGAGTTGGTCTTCTAGTAATTCGCCCTGGTCTCTGGGTAGTGAGATCGTACGCCCGTGTGCATTGTTGCGTCAGTTAAAAAAAAAAAAAAAAAAAAAAAATCCCTGTCAGTTGGAATTCGAAAATAGTAGCATAAAGGCGCTGCCCGGACAGCAATCTAGAGTTAAAAATGGTGCCCAAAGTATTTAAGGATCCTCGCCAGTGCTACAGAGCCTGTGTTGAGCTTCTTCGGACTCATGCTTGAGTTAGAAGAAATAACGAAGCACTTATGGGTTACTACCCGTGTGCCATGATGTTGATCCGTTGGTTAAACCTCAAACCTCATGCACTTCAGAAATACAAATGGCAACTAAACTTATTTCATTTCAATAATAATACTACAAATGAGCAATCTACATTCTTTAGCCATGGGATGAGAAGGAGAAAACTGCAGCACATCGTGACAGTAGGGAAGCTGGAGGGGAGGAGAGGCAGAAGACGACCAAGAGAACAGATTCTGGACAGTTTGACATCATGGCATGGAAGATTGTCTGCGTCAATGCTAACCGAAAGTGCAAGAGACAAACAGCTGTGGATAGACATGACTATCAACGCCACACTGCTTGGACGTTAAGACAAAGAAGAATGCGCATTACAGTAATGATTATATCAGCAATACGTATTTCTGTAATATAATATCTACATTGGCAATATACATTTCTGCAATAATTTTTTTAAAGAGTTTAGTTAGGCTGAGCTGAGCATAGGCGCATCTTCTCCTTTGCGTTCAGTTTCGTTTGCTTAGGTCAGACCGTCAAATGGGTTGCCTCTATGAACTCGCATGTCAGCTGAAGGCCCTCCATGGTTCCACATAGCTTGTTCTGCACACTTTGCTTTTGAGCCAGGATTCTTTTCCTAGTTGTAGGCAGAGTTGAGTTAAGTCAAGAATTGACGTCACATGACTCGAGACATTCCCATGCGCGCTCCTTCCCAGTCTTCAGCATTCAGCGTAAAGTTCCAATACTAATTGTACCGGTCTGGTTATATGTCTATCTTGCCTTTTCTCTGAGTGTAGGTAGCCGGCCAGGCCTCTGGTTACACTCCAGGAAATCATTCTTTCCAGACCATAATAATCTTCTTGCTCCTCTGAATTCATGTCTTGCTTTCAAATGGGCCTCGACTACATCTGTCTTGTCGTGTAACAGTTCACCACCCAGTGGTGCAGATTCAACTAATCTGTCTGTCTGCTCATTCCCGACCACATTAGCATAGATTAAAGAAATGATCTAAAGTATGCTCACTGACGGTTTATGTGAAGCTTGCCATTCTGCTGGAAACAACCCTGTCGTCACCTTTCTCAGCATGCTTTTAGTTTGTTACAATTACGACATGTGAATGCATTTTGTTCCTTAGCCAGCTGCAGTGACCGCCTCCACCTTCAATCTCATGCTACATGTTGTGGTATCGTATGCTAGGATGTCCTGCACTAACGATTTTTCACTGGCTTTTGCCACGAACTCCCAGCCACTTCTCTGCTCTTTCAACACAGACCCTCTGCATAGATAATCAGATCAGCTTGTAGAGAACTGTTGTGAATCAACTGTTGGACTTCCACATCAGTAGGCCCAGTTGGCCACTCTTCGCACTCCCGGCCTAAGGTGATCATGACCCAACGCAGGTCAGACTTTTCATCTAGTACTCTGACCCAGCTATCTTCTCGCGCAATGTTCTTCAGCATGCATACTTGTCTTTCTGTGTCTTCTGCTTGAGCCATCCATGCCTTTCCCTTCTTCAGCCTCAGACGTTTACCTGCATCCAAAGCTTCATACAGAGGCTGCTCTTTGTCTGAAGCTAATGTGAGGTATGACTGGCAAAGTGTGGACAGCATTCTCTGACCCACGTAATCGCTGCCATAGTCTTCAATTCATTAGGACCTATGTGGGCCTTTGTCACAACCACCTCTGTGTGATCCCTGAAATAAAAGCTTCTGTCAAAGGTAATTCCCCGAGACCGCTGTTTCTCTTGACATCCCTGCCACATATTTTTAGTCTTAGAACATCAGCTCTAAAAATCCAAAGAACACCACAAGACCTTTTTCTGGGTTGATTACATCATTCATCTCCGTACACAAGTCAATCACCCTATCTTGAGCGCTTTGATTCCGATCTGTCCCCTGCCAGTATGCGAAAACATCTGCAAAAAGTAAATATTCTGATAACTCCAGGTGTTTCCAGGTCCGTAATCTTGCTAGTAAAAACATTGAACAGTACAGGAGAAATAGAAGATTCATGTGACAGTCGGGAGTCGCCGTTGTGTAGCGGTTAGACGCTCGCCTGTGGATCGGAAGGTCGTGGGTTCGCTCCCTGGCGGAGCCGGACTTTTTTTTCTTCAAAAATGACCTTGGCTCCCAGTTAGACCCAGCCTTGAGTGGGAAAGTAAAGGCGACCGACGTGATGCTGACCACATCACCCATCTTGTGCCGACGGGTGTATAAAATATAGGTCTAGCGCTATATGCCCTATACGTATAATGGCGTGGAAAGGGTCCTTTAATTACTTTACTTTCACAATAGTTCATGAAAGCTCCAGGACACAGGAACACAGAGAGTCAGACATGCACACGAAATTCATGATCTGTCGAAACAACATAAATGTTGTGTTTAACTAGTCTGAATGTGATAGACTAGCTCGAGTGTGACCTTCTAGCAAGTTTGAAAACACCGTGACTGATCCAGCAAACCGACGGTGGCTTTTTTTACTGCAAAAAGAAGAGATCTCACGATCGGACTAGCAATAAATCAAAAGATTTGGCCGAGTAAAAAACTGACAGCAGACAAGGCCCCGCATAGAGCAATGTTATACAAATACAGTGGTAACAGAACCAGAGGTCGACCATGCAGAGGTTGACCGCAGAAATATCAGAGACAATGAAAAGTACTTTACACGAAGCGAACAAAAGGGCCGCCTGCTCTAGAGACTTCTTCCTTCCCTGACGCCGAGAGGCATTCCATAAGTAGAGGGAAAAAGAAAGAAAAATACTGAGATCATGAGGTTAACTTACAATTCCTATTACTTTTAAGAAAAAATTAAAAACGCAACCATCTTCAACTTGCTGCCAGCTAGCCGAGGCTGCCAACAGTCTCCGGTTATATTTGTGGTCTTGTTTATTTGCGCCACTTTCATGGCTAAAGGTCTGGTATTTGCGTCGTCTCTGGGTTTAATTCTTCTTTCCTCCATGTTAGGTCGCTCATTCCCTATCCTGTTGTCAAATGTGTTCTTCTCGCCCTTTCATTTCTGATGTTTCCTCCTTGTTTTGACTCCTTCTGACTTGGCCAGTCGTCCATCGTAGGAGAGCGAGTTTCTCATCACAAAGTCCTTTAGACCACCATTTGGGAGATATACAAGAGAATAGCCGACCACAGAGATACAAAGACAGAGTACATAACTGTATTGAATGAGAGTGGATCACGAAGCTGACCAAGAAGATCGCAGAGAGGTATTTTAAGGTAGACCTAAAACACACAGAGCCACCAACTGGGAAAAAGCCAATCACAGAGACGTCTGTGAATACTGTAGTAAAACATTAGGGTTGACTGATTGACGTGCAACCATCCACCAGGACACAAAGTGCCACAATGCGGTTTAGTATCACCTAGAGACTGGTCCTCAAACCCCCAGTCAGATCTGTAAAACGGATGTGCACGAAACACTCAGGTTCTGGAAAAGGTATATAGTTTATATCTAAACGAACATCCAGAACTTTTCTCGGGATATTTTTCAGGTGGTGAATGTGAAGAAGAATATAACAGAGAAAAAGAAGGAAAAAAAGAAGAAGAAGAACAAGAAGATTAAGAATGAGGAGGAAGAAGAAGAAGAAGAAGAAGAAGAAGAAGAAGAAGAAGAAGAAGAAGAAGAAGAAGAAGAAGAAGAAGAAGAAGAAGAAGAAGAAGAAGAAGAAGAAGAAGAAGAAGAAGAAGAAGAAGGAGAAGAAGAAGAAGAAGAAGGAGCTGCTGCTGAGGAGCAGAAAGTAAGAAACAAAGACAGACAGACAGACAGACAGACAGACAGACAGACAGACAGACAGACAGACAGACAGACAGACAGACAGACAGACAGACAGACAGACAGACAGACAGACAGACAGACAGACAGACAGACAGACAGACAGACAGACAGAAGAACACTGATAACTTTAAGACAGAACTACATAAAACAGAACAAACGATAGTCACACGCCTGTTATACTAGGGCCCCCGACCAAACAACGACAGCCACAACAACAGGTACAACAAATTGGTACTGCTTATTAAAAATACGAGAGTTGGGAATATAAAGAAGAAAATGGAAGGCAATGACAGTTTGTGTAAAATGTAGCAAGTACTGAATACAAACAGAAACAAGACAAAACAGATATGGAGATTTAAATATGTGCATTTTAAACGTACACACTCCCACAGTTTATGTTACTATTTTAGGAGCTATGTTCTGAAAGAAGTTCTTTTAACAAACAGGAAATATCTCACGTCTGCAATTTAAAAAGCAGTAAACAAATGATTCTCCAATAACTTGACCACAAAACCGGTCATTGACAACTTGACCAGACAACAGGTCATTTTTACCTCTGTCTTCATTCTCTGACACGCAGGAACTGACTTCCAGAAACTTTTGTTTACTGCAAAGTACAAAAGATAGTCTCCAAGACAGTTTAAACATACTATCAGATTTTTAAGAGTTTATTCTCTGAAAGATATACGAAAGAAAACCAATAGCCATAGCACAAAATATGCAGGAGACAAACCTGCAGTAAAGATGTTGTGGTCTTAGTTATGCTGGTCCGATAACTTGACCAAATAGCTGGTCATTATCAACTTAACTGGACAACCGGTCATTGACAACTAGACCAGACAACCGGTCATTTATACCTCTTTGTTTTCATCCTCTGACACGCAGTAACTGACCTCCAGAAACTGTTGTTTGCTGAAAAGTAAATAAGAAAGTCTCCAATACAGTTTAAACATACTATCAGATCGTGAACACGCATCACCACAAGACGAAGTGGCGGTTCGTTTTTTAAAAGTTCACTCTCTGAAACAAAAACGACAGCAAACCCACAACCATA
The DNA here is from genome assembly GCA_905116865.2 of Candidula unifasciata. Taxonomy (NCBI): domain Eukaryota; kingdom Metazoa; phylum Mollusca; class Gastropoda; order Stylommatophora; family Geomitridae; genus Candidula; species Candidula unifasciata. The sequence continues at coordinate 302,411 of CAJHNH020000659.1, forward strand.
GCACAAAATATACAGGAGACAAATCTGCAGTAAAGTTTTAGTTGTCTTTGTTATGCCGTGTTTACTGTGGGCGTTGATTTGACTCGAGGTCAACTGTCGGCGTCTTTTGGTGATGTGTAAAATCTTGAGTTCAATAACAACACAGCCCACGATTATCAGAGACAGTGAAATTATTCCTGTCATATAATTAACTATAATTTCCAACATTTCAAACAAATCTCTGTAGAAACGATTTCTCCACATATCACTTTTGACTATCAAAGCTGTAGTGACACCATTTATGACATACGTCTTCAACTGTGCACCCAGGATATCGTGACCTACAATAGAAATCGCTGTCACAAGATAGAAACAAAAAAGTAGTGTTACTGTCAGCCGGGGAGTTAGAATCATAAATGCTCTGAATGGGCAGAATATGACTAACATACGTTCACCTGTTATTAGAAGTGGGATGAGCGGACACGTAAGTGCTCCCAGTGAGTTTGAGAAGTACCATATTACAAGCAGTATGTAACATATGTAATTGATATCTTCAGAGTAGGAGAATCCTACTGGATAAATGCCATAAATACATTCTAAAATGTTGATGATGCCAATCAAGAAGAGAAGATTAGAAACAGACAATGACAAAAGCAATAAACTGGAACATTTCCGAAATCCCTCTCGTGCGAGTGCAATTATGCCAGCCACATTGCCTGCTATACCCAGCACGCCGACACAGGGGAGAAGAACGTTATCAAGTATAAACATGATTGCGTCAGAGAGTTCCCAACTTAGAAGTAGGTCAGCTGACGTTGCATGTGTCATTGGTGTCCACTCTGACGTGGTGGCTGACATTTTAGCTGTGTTATAAAGCTGAAGCCAGGTAGGTAGGCAGGTAGCTTAGTAGACAGACTGACAGGCACAAGGTCAGACAGGCAGACAACAGTACTGAATGTCAAACTACAGATTCTGTTACCACAGAACTGGGTTTGTTTTATGTGAAATTGCGTAGGCAACAGCAAATCTGTTCTAAACACTGTTTCCATCAACGGTTAGTTGTTTGTAATCCTTTACAGGACGTTGCAGAACCAACCCCATCAGCCCCTGGCTGTTGTGTGTTTTCTCTAGGCAAATTTACGTCCAGCAGTTTGCCAGTTTCCATCAACAACGAACAGCAATTTTAGTGTTCGTTTTGTATTATTGTGAAGACTGCAGTCTGTCTCAGTATTTGTACACGATACAGCGATAGACACTATGTGTAGTTTATGCTGCCACAGGAACTGAGCAACTTTGAGATGACCAGTTTGCCATCAAGTTAGAACCGTATTAAATGATGAATTGATAAAACAACTGACGGGTGACATGGATACGTATATTATTTAGTAATATATACGCATCTCTAGTGTCGCTTTGGTCAGACAAGTTTATACGTTTACGCATGTTATTCCCATGTGAATGTGACAGTGCAGTCAACTTGTGTTAATGTTTGTTAGAAGCCCTTTTTATACCATAGCGTTCCGACCCCTTGAGGTTCGTTGCTGCAAAAATCCCCTATCTGTCTGAATGGCTTTCTTTCTCCAGCTTTTGCTACACATGTCTGTAGGTCTCTCTTAAAATTGTCTCTTTGCCGTTTTCTTGGTCTGTCTGGTAGTCTAGTCAAATTGAACTCTTTCGGTAAGATCCATTATTGATGACTAATTCGACATTTAGACATTCCAACTCTCTCAAGTCGAAGCCGATGTTATGTTGAGAGTATACAGGTCTCTGTGCTATCAGTATATATATATATATTTATACGGGAATCCAGAAAAATTTGACTGCAGAAGTAATCGATCTCTAATCTCTGCTCATTTTTTAAAGAAAAACACCTGAACCGAAATTATTAACTATTATTTCTAGAACACCTTATTTCCTAATTTGAAGAACAAAGTATAAATGCTATTTCTGGAGAATCCCTACACTTTATTTGAGAAGCATGTTATTGATTGAGTGTTTATTGTAAAAATTATGTTTAATAACCTCACTGGGTGATTTGCAATTTCCATTTTGTGGAACAGGGGGGCCGTGTTACGACAACTAATTGATTTTCGAGTCACCCAGTTAGGTGAAATGAGTGAGAAAGAAAGCCCGTAATGAGAGAAACAATTGAAGTATAATTTCAGCACCAGCAAAACTTCACTTTCCCGAATTATGTCAGTGTTTTCTGTGTATTTCTGGCTACATTATTTTAATCTTCAGAAAGCGTTCTCACAGAGGTCGAGACGACCTTGATAATTTCATCTGTGTCTGTTCCTCTCTAAGAAAAAAATGAACGCATCATTAAAAGCGATTTCTCAATTTCTAGCTGCGTAAACTGAACGAATTCTTTTGAAGAAGTAAAATACTCAGACATTTCATGCATTTTTTGTAATAACTGAAATGTCTATGCACGGTCTATGTGTAATTGTGTGCCGGACATATTGTCGTGTTCCAGTTAAAGAGAATTCTATTGAACAGTTTATATTTTGCATATTATCTATGACTGGACTATCGATTGGTTAAACGCGAGCCTATCCTTGAAGTGAAGTTGCCTCACAACCGGCTTTATATCGGGCACACAGACACACACACGCGCATACGAGCACGCATGTTCTTGTTCTTCTTATTATAATTTTTTTGTCTCACTGATACCAGGTTGTAGCCCTTTGTCGTGGTTTTCTGTATTTGTCATGCGCTACTCGAGTGGTTTGAGTGATGGATTTGTTCATCTTTTTGCAGGTTTCAGCTACTTCATTCATCCATCTCTTTCTTGGTCGTCCTCTCGCCCTCCTCCCAGATGTTCTACTTTAAAAAAGTCTCATATGCAGTCTGGTCTGGCTATATTCTCACTAGATGGCCGAACCATTTCATTCTTTGCCTGTCAATTTAATCCAGAAATGGTATTATTATAACTCTCTCTCTCTCTCTCTCTCTCTCTCTCTCTCTCTCTCTCTCTCTCTCTCTCTCTCTCTCTCTCTCTCTCTCTCTCTCTCTCTCTCTCTATTGCTAGCACTCATAATCATGTCTTCCTCTCCGTAGGATTGAAAAAGCATCACCTGGCGAAATTAATAAAATAGAAGTAGTTAAGAAATGAGAACATTAAAATAATATTCTAGGCTCTTTCAGTTAACTGTGTTTGGCATAACCCCCCCCCCCCTCCCCTTTCCCCCAATCATATCATCTTCTCCGAAGGATGTGAATGTCACAGTGTAACGAAATTTGTAACTAAATTTAGCTTTGCATCCGTGTCCACCCAGGCCTAAATAGGTAGCATTAACTTGTACAGAGATGTAAATGTATCCAGTGTAACAGCTACCATATCACCCATCCAGTACCAGTACTACTGCAACCACTACAACCACCACCATCACAACAACAACAACAACAAAAACAACAAAAACTGTCACTACAGTCTGTGTAGGTCGGTGTAGAAAAGAGGAGTTAGCGCCGCATGCAGTCGCCACGGACTATTTAGTTCAATTTTGCCCCTGACATAGGAAAAAAAAAAACTTCATCACGTAACCAGTAATGGAACCCACAGTGAAAAGTACACTATACTTACGAGTAGCGGAGAAAAATACCCCGCACCCTTTATCTCTCCCTCTCTGAGGGAACGATTTTTAACTGACCTTGGCATCCGTGTCCACCCAAATAAACTGGACTAAGCCGTCTTACTGCCTAGCTGTAAACCACAACACAGGGTGGCAACCACCCTTTTAGGGGAAAAAGAACAATTATCACCCAGCGGGGAATCGAACACCGGTCACTCGCGTTAAGGATGACATACTTACAACTAAACTGAAGAGTTTAGTTCAGATATCGCAGCCTAGCTGTAAACAACAACACAACATGCCAACGGCCCTCTCGTGGCGATCGAAGATTACCCATGACATGACCATTGAGCATCACGTCGCCGCTGTCGCAGGCTAGCTGTAAACCCCAAAATGTAAAAGGCGTAGATATCGCAGCCTAGTCATAAACCACAACACAACGTTCCAGCCTCCCAGTTAAGGGCTAAAAAGAAAATTATATCACCTAGCTGGGAATCCAACGCGGGTCACCCGCATGATAGGCAGAATAGCTACCAACTACGCAACCAAACACTCAAGCAGATGGTGGAAATGAAATTGTATAATAATGCAAAGTTCAATAAGAGCTCAGCAATCAAATATAGCCAATTAACTCAAAACAAATCTGGGCCGGCAACGAAACAATGATTTGACCGTTGCTGGAGCTATGTCGTTCATGGGTTGTGCGATTTTCTGACAAAAAAAAATCACACTTGGAGTCAAAGGCAACGTCATGTGCATACTTGAAAGTAATCTGTTCAGTAGTTTCCGAGGTTTTAGCTAACAACATCGGAAGATTAACATTTTTATTAATATAGATATGACAAACTGGTCCCTTCACTAAACGTTGATTTGCGTTAGAGACTAGAGCTTCACGTCGGTAACTCTAAACGTTGCCATTTCATCTTCTGCGTTCTCACCCTTGGTAGGCCGATTGGCATGTTGTGTTGTGGTTTACAGCTAGGCTACGATATCTGCACCTTCGGACCAAACACATCCGATTTTGGCAAATGTTGATGAATCAAATATTTCTTAGGGCAGTGGGTCTATCCCCATTCTCCCCCTCCCTCAGCCACCCAAAATGGGGTCACGTAACCCACACAGGAAAACGTTGTGATTTAATAATTGAAATGTTTTATTTTCCCACTAATACCTTATAGCCACATTTTAAAAAAGTGTTGTATGCTCTGTATTTATCATCATCATCGTCATCATCAACATGTGCCATGCAAACCGCGCAGGCGCTCATACGTCTCCACAGATCATATCCCTTGTTGCCTGGAGCAGCTCTCTGGATGAAATCCCTCCATGCCTTGGCTTCAGCCCATCCAGCATCATCTCTCTCGCTCGGTCTTCCAACGGCTCTCCTCTAATTACACGGCCAAATAACAATGTGTATCTCTTTCTTTTTATTGTAGAGATCTACTTTCATTAGCTTCTTTTAAACAGTCCTCTATAGTTACTCTGGCCGTCCAAGGTGTTTGTAGTATTTATCTCAGAAACCACATCTCTGTTGCTTCTAAATTCTTCTGAATTTTTTTCACTGCCATTCCAAGATTCGCTGCCATACAGCAGAACAGGTTCTATGTTGCATTCTAGTACTCTCTTTTTTCTTTAAATATCTTGGGAATATTAAGTGATAGTTTCCTGTTGCCTTCCACATCCACATGGGATATTTTAACCTGCACCTTTGACACTAATTTCCGACTGTCAGGACAAATGGGTGATCTTCTCTGTCCAGCTAGGGAGTGATCCACTTATTCAGGCAGATACTCGATACCCCATATCTGCGTTAGTCACACTCAGGTAGTTGAACTAAGGTGGGCCGACTCTCTGAAAATGTATAGCAGCTCGTGGGCTGAAACATTTGTCGACGAGAGATTACTTCTACTGATGATTGGTAGACTTCTGCTGCACATGATCCCATGTGGAGTTTCTTCTTACTTATAGTCACACTTTGGTGTGTTTCCCACCCTCCACCACTTTAAGGTCCAGTTTGGGATTTTCCCTTTCATCAAATTTAAGATCGGGATGGCATTTCTTAAGCTCTGTGTATTGCCCTGGTCTCTGGGTAGTGAGATCGGACGCCAGTATGTTTTATTTCGCATGTAAAAAATCCGTTGGCAGGTGGAAATAAAAATAAAGAGTGGCCTAACGGCGCTGCCCGGGCAACTGATTTGCGGTTTAGAGAAGAACTCTGTCTCTTTAACGACGCTGTGTTTTAAAGAAGGCTCCATAGCCGTAACGTTCACGTTTTGTTTTTGTTTGTTATATAGTGACGCTCGCTGATATACTTCTCGTTCAGTTTTATATCTTTCCTTGATTCGTTGTATAGGAAACGGCCCGAAGCGGAAGAGCTGGCGAGAGACGATGTTTCTGTAAAGATCTGTAACATGACGATGATGTACTCCTTCGACCACTAACAAGTGTCTTTAGGAGTGAAATCTTTTCCACAGGTAGTCATTATGACCTTTGTATTTTTTTTTTTATATTTGGTTATTTATTTTGTTTAATGAGTAGTGAAATATTTTTTTTTTAAATGAACGTTTCAAATTTCGGTCAAGATGTTTTTTTTTTTTTTTTTTAAAGCCATGGTAAAAAATATGTTACTTAATAAGACTGAAAAGAAACTTATCAATTTTTTACATAGCTATTAAGAACACGTATACCCTAATGCTCTCCGCACAACTCGACTAAGATTTTTTTTTTTTTTTAAACGGGTCAACGTAATGGCACATGAGTGTAACCCATAAGTGCTCAGTTCTTCTACTAACCCAAGCCTGAGTCTAAAGAATCTCAGCGCAGTTCACGAAATTTGTTGCACCGGCGAGGATCCTGAAATACATTGGGTAGATTTTAAACTCCAAATTTTGCCCAGACAGTGCCGTTAGGCTACTCTTTTCCATTTCCAACTGGCAAAGGATTTTTTTGATTGTGCAACAATACATACGGGCGTCCGGTCTTACTACCCAGAGACCAGGCGTAAATTTTTAGAAATCCACGTAAAAAAATAAACAGCCCTCACCGGGGCTTGAAGCCGGGGCCTCTAGCACTCGAGGCGGACACCATTCCTCGAGACCACGCAGACCCCTCTCAATTTTGATATGAGAAAGTCAGCGACACAAAGTCGAATCTCGCATGAATAGTGCGTCTATCGGCAAGACAGTTAAGGCATATGATTACAGATACATTATCAAGGCTGCTTGACCTGGGAGTGCTACATGAAGCTGCAAGAAATAAACACTTTACCACTGGGGCAAGACTTTTTGATTAATGAACACACAACAGGCGATATCAGTCTTGATGCACTTGTGGAGTCAATGTAGGGATGATAGGAGCACCAATAGCTGAGTCCAGAGTGCTGTGAGATAAAATTCACTCAATAGATTTTTGACTTTATGTAGAATCACATTAACATAGAAGTAACCAGGAAAAAATAATAATCTTGTCCAACTACAAGTTAGTTGAACTGTGATCACATTAACATAGAAGTGACCAGGTAACCATAATCATAATCAACATCAGGTGCCTTGCCGACTGGCGTGGGCGATCATGCCTCTCCATAATCTGCGATCTCCTGCAGCATGTATCAGTTCGTGTGCCGACACACCTTCATGCCAAGCAACAAGACTGTCAAGCATCTTCTCTCGTTGTCTTCCTCTATCTCTCCTTCCACATGTCTTTCCAGTGGTCACAACATGTTCTATTTTCCCTCTTCTCATAACATGGCCGAAAAATGATGACTGTCTCCTTCTGATGTCTGTGATAAGTTCTCTTCGGGCTCCCGCTTCTTTCAAAACCTCTTGGTTGCTCTTTTTGGCTGTCCAATGTATTCTAAGCATTCTTCTGTAAAACCACGTAACCATAATAACCATAATAAACATGTCTGACCACAAGTTAGTTGACTGTGATCACATTAACATAGAAGTGACTAGGTAACCATAGTAAACATGTCTGACCACAAGTTAGTTGACTGTGATCACATTAACATAGAAGTGACTAGGTAACCATAATAAACATGTCTGACCACAAGTTAGTTGACTGTGATCACATTAACATAGAAGTGACTAGGTAACCATAATAAACATGTCTGACCACAAGTTAGTTGACTGTGATCACATTAACATAGAAGTGACTAGGTAACCATAATAAACATGTCTGACCACAAGTTAGTTGACTGTGATCACATTAACATAGAAGTGACTAGGTAACCATAATAAACATGTCTGACCACAAGTTAGTTGACTGTGATCACATTAACATAGAAGTGACTAGGTAACCATAATAAACATGTCTGACCACAAGTTAGTTGACTGTGATCACATTAACATAGAAGTGACTAGGTAACCATAATAAACATGTCTGACCACAAGTTAGTTGACTGTGATCACATTAACATAGAAGTGACTAGGTAACCATAATAAACATGTCTGACCACAAGTTAGTTGACTGACTGTGATCACATTATCATACCACAAGTTATTTGACTAGTAACCATAACATATAAACATATCTAACCACAATAAACATGTCTGACTGTTCTGTTGACTGTGATAACATTAGAATAAAAGTGACTAGGTAACCATAATAAACATGTCTGACCACAAGTTAGTTGACTGTGATCACATTAACATAAAAGTGACTAGGTAACCATAATAAACATGTCTGACCACAAGTTAGTTGACTGTGATCACATTAACATAAAAGTGACTAGGTAACCATAATAAACATGTCTGACCACAAGTTAGTTGACTGTGATCACATTAACATAAAAGTGACTAGGTAACCATAATAAACATGTCTGACCACAAGTTAGTTGACTGTGATCACATTAACATAGAAGTGACTAGGTAACCATAATAAACATGTCTGACCACAAGTTAGTTGACTGTGATCACATTAACATAGAAGTGACTAGGTAACCATAATAAACATGTCTGACCACAAGTTAGTTGACTGTGATCACATTAACATAGAAGTGACTAGGTAACCATAATAAACATGTCTGACCACAAGTTAGTTGACTGTGATCACATTAACATAGAAGTGACTAGGTAACCATAATAAACATGTCTGACCACAAGTTAGTTGACTGTGATCACATTAACATAGAAGTGACTAGGTAACCATAATAAACATGTCTGACCACAAGTTAGTTGACTGTGATCACATTAACATAGAAGTGACTAGGTAACCATAATAAACATGTCTGACCACAAGTTAGTTGACTGTGATCACATTAACATAGAAGTGACTAGGTAACCATAATAAACATGTCTGACCACAAGTTAGTTGACTGTGATCACATTAACATAGAAGTGACTAGGTAACCATAATAAACATGTCTGACCACAAGTTAGTTGACTGTGATCACATTAACATAGAAGTGACTAGGTAACCATAATAAACATGTCTGACCACAAGTTAGTTGACTGTGATCACATTAACATAGAAGTGACTAGGTAACCATAATAAACATGTCTGACCACAAGTTAGTTGACTGTGATCACATTAACATAGAAATAACTCGGTAATCATAATAACCATTATAAACATGTTTGACCACAAGTTAGTTGACTGTGATCACGTTAACATAGAAGTGACTAGGTAACCATAACAAACATTTATGACCACAAGTTAGTTAAGTAACTTTTAAGCCCTCCCCCCTCCCCCCCCCCCCCTCTTTTTGCCTTTTTTTTTGCATGAACCAGCCAGAAAGTTTATCCGCTGTATGTGTTTTCACCTGGAAAACTGATGTTCAGCAGTTTGCCATCTTTTTCCTTAGCTGTCGACTCTCTATATCATTGTTGAGTGTACAGTCGGATGATCATACCATTGTTTTCTGGACGGTCGATTGTTCATGTCATTGTTTACTTGACGATCGGTTCTTCATTCCATTTTATTGTTAATGGACGTTCGGTTCTCCATACCATTGTTGACTGAACAGTTAGTTCCCCATACCATTGTTGACTGGACGGTCGGCCCTCAATATCATTGTTTACTGGACGGTCGTTTGTTCATATTGTTGTTGAATGAACGGTTAGTTCTCCATACCATTGTTGACTGGACCGTCGGCCCTCCATACCATTGTTTACTGTACGGTCGGTTCCACATACCATTGTTGACTGGAAGGTCTTCCCTCCTTACCATTGTTTACTGGACGGTCGTTTGTTCAAATCGGTATTGAATGAACGGTTATTTCTCCATACCATTGTTGACTGTATGATCGGTCCTCTATACCATTGTTTACTGGACGGTTTACATGATGTGTTATCCTGCCTTATTAAACAACAGACGTCTTTAAGAAAGTGCACATATGTGTAAACATAGACATCGCAACTAATATGCAAGGCAACACAACTGTATGGTTGATTGTGATTAACGAAACATCACCCCCCCCCCCCCTTTTCTCCTTCTCACGGCGGAACTCGCCCTCACAATAATTAAAAATTTCATCAGAGACTTATCCGTTGTATCGGCCCGTTGGGTATGACTGGAAATGTGGCTGGCATCGTCACATTGGTAAGAGAAGGATTTAGTAAATTTTTAAAGTTACAGCTCTTTGCTTTGTTTCCTTCGAAAGTTTTCCTCTTGGCTGGTATCAACAACACTTTGGAGCATATTTTAACTAGCAGTAATCCTGCATGTTTTAAGGACTCCAGGATGTTAAAGATCGAATGATGGGAAGAGACATGATCGCCCACGTTAATTGACAATACTTGTCGATGCTGTAGACAATCTATAATTTTGATCTTCTTTAATTATGTTATAATGTAAATTGTTCTGTAGTATTTATGTTCGCAAGTTTTATTCATTCTACGTCACAGATACACAGTCTGATGTTGTTAGAAACATCGCTTGTTGTTAAATGTTCACTGCCACTGAGTTACAGATTGCAAACCCAATGCGTTGTTGTTCCTCTATCACTAGAGATGAAGACCACATTTCTTCTAACGGCTGGCTAAACCAGGAGGAAAGAGGGGGGGGGGGAGGGGGGTGAGGTTGCTGACCTGGTTCTAAACCACGCGGTGATTGGGATATGACTACCCTGCATGCAAAGACTGGACTCGGGGGATTGCGCGGATGAAACTTCTTTTGGTTCAACGGTCAAGAAGCCGATTACCAGCTGGTTCTGTACAGAACTTTGAGCAAGGCAGGGCACTTAAGACGCCTTTGTCTTTGTCTCACGGCATCTAGGTCCATTTTTAATCGTCTCGACATTGTCCTGCCATTGGATCAAGATGGACACAAGCGAGATAATGATATCGACATCGCGTGTTTTGTTATCTCCAATCACACTCCTTGAGAAATCATTGGTGTGGTCGAGGTTACTCGTCACGCATAACTCCCACATGATCTAAAGACGACCAACATTTGGTCAACTTTGACCCTGCTGCTACTTTTCCCAGAAGATTACAGCCGGTGTACACAAAGAAGAAAAGAGTTTTCAGAAATATGTCCCTGGAGCCACTTCATAAAAGATTAGAGACGATGTTTTAATCTCCTTTCTTCTTGTCCTTAGTCACCTTCTGGTCTATGGGCTAGATTTGAAGAGTCGCCTTAATCCTATCCCGTGAATTGCGCCTTATCATAATTGGGTGTACAGCAACAGAGGTTGTGTTTATAAACCAACACGTTTACCCCTGGAACTTGTAGAGGCGCTTCGTTCGAGAACTTGAAGGTTTAAACAACGGAACAACATCATGGCACTGGGGTAGAAACCCATAGGTGCTCCCTACTAATTGTAACTCATGTCTGAGTCCGAAGTCTCTCAGCGCAGTGCACAAGCTCCGTAGCACAGGCGAAATCCCGCAATATTTTGTGTAGACTTTTACCTCCACATTTTACCCGGACAGTGCCGTTAGGCTACTTTTCGATTTCTAAATGCCAAGGGATTTTTACATGCGCAACAATACACACGGGCGTCCGACCTCAATACCCAGAAAACAGGGGGAATTACTAGAATTCCACGTGGAAAAAAAAACCCAGCCCTCACAGGAGCCTCAACCCGGGACCTCTAGCATACGAGGTCCATATCTCGAGATCACGTACCCCCTTCGAGAAGTGAAGTTCTATTTTAATCATACACAGGTTTTATTTTTTTTTTGGGGGGTGGGGGGGGGGGGGGTTCAGCGATGAAGGCAAATTTCAGTGAATCGATGATTGAGAAGAAGACAGGCTCTCTATAAGCGCCACACAAAGAGCACCTGCTAAAAGCATAAATAAAATGTGTTTGTTTTTTCTTGCCAGGGACAGGATAAACGCAACAATGAAAGAAATAAAGATGCAGGAAGAAAACATGTAGATATATAGGGTAGAATGAGATTTTAAAAAATGTTTGATGGCTTTTCCAGTGAGTAAGAAAAGAAGCATAAGTTTAACTAACTTGAGCAAATGTTTAGAAACTCACGCTAAAGTGTTCTCAAAAGGCAGTTAATAAATGTTGCTTTGTCCTGAACCGGACCAGTCTTCAGGAGCAAGTCGAAATTAAGATTGTTAAATACAGGATATTATTTCACTCGCTTGAACGCGCGCGTGATGTGACGTAATATACACATTTGTCTCCCCTCGACTACTCATCCAAGTGTTTTGCAGAGGTAAAACCCGCAGTTGCATGTCTGATCTCTCGCAAATGTCTTTTATTTTGTGTATCCACTGCTTGGGTTTCCGCGGGGGTTAAATGGTGTCATACACGACAATCTCTCCCTTACAGCTTGTGAAAACTTTGCGTTCATTGAATACCAAATACAGAAATCAATGACTGAGTGGAATGAAACAAAATAAGTTGATATCAGATATAGGTATAAGGGTACTCTGTTGAAAATATTCAAGCCGATGCAAACAATTCCTGGAAAGGTAGAAATAAAAAACACCCCGAACATTACAGAAAAGAATTTGACACTTCTGAGTGCTGCCACGAGGCGACGTCTAATTACCGTGTTATTGCTGGCGCCAAGCGCACGCTGTCTACGAACAATGGCTTCACTTTTGTGTCTGAAAGCCATTTGTGCTATTGCAAAATTAGAAGTTAGAACAGTAACACAGCTTGATATATAAATAATGGCTGTTATACAGTAGTATTCTAATGGTGGATGAATCACAATGCAGGAGTCGTGGTATTTAGCATCAGTGTAGGCCATACATGGAATAAAAACAACACACAATCCAAAAGTCCACACACACAATATCATGATGTATATTCGTCGTTTTGTCATTGTTCTCATGTAAACAAAAGGATGAGAAACATAAACATAGCTTTCTACAGCAATAACTGTCAGATGAGATAGATATATTGTAAGATAACCAACCAATTCTCCCAAGACAATACATTGAGCCATGTTACCTAGTTGGTTAAACGTTGACGCAAAGACTATAAAGGACAACTCTGTGAACGCGGATATCAAATTAGCGATGGACAAAGATATTGCTAGTATGCTTTTGTTCTGTGGCAGAACGAGTTTACTATACAACGTAAGTATAACCAACAGGCTATTGCCAAATTGGACCACGCAAAGTGGAATCCTTAAATAGGATAATTGAAAGCCAACGTCTAAATCCTCTCCACAAACATCTGAATTGTTTATTGTCATAGTGGATTCTTGTAACTTGTAACCAATAGACTGGCTGGATCAGCTATCACTAACGACGGTCAACCTATGGATCATGCTGATATTATTACTGCCCTCTGAGAAATGGAAATGGTGGAGGACTTTGGGGGCGGTAAATCCACGTCAATCTCCAGAATGACAGACTCGGGAGTTAAAATCGGCATAGCAAAAAAACGACTCGCACATCAGGAACATTAGAGGGTTTGTAAATCAACATAGAATTGATACTATTAGTCACCGGACTCTAGGGTTCATACAGTGGGGAGGATCTGAGCACCCATGGACATGTCCGGAGTGCAATGATAAAAACCCAACTAACTAACTATTTCTTGTAATTATTTACTTTATGACAGGATATCCCAAAGTGGCTGACATTGCAGTACTGTGAAGACTGAAAAACTTGCACTCATGAATGATGCAGGCCGAAAACGAATTCGTGACCCACAGAGAACGGGGTAAACAGCTTGACCACTCGACCACTGAGACCCACACATCAGCACTCTAAAGTTCCGTGCAAATATGTTGATATAATTTTAGTTACAAGAATATATGTGCAAAAATATGTAATGAAACGCACATATTTATCGTTAGACAGTGAACATGCCAAGCAAAATGTTCGACAATTAAGACGTGACTGTCTCGCCGCGGACGTTGTTATATAACATTGTGAAATTATGAAAAAATGTCACAAGAGTGGGATAATTGAGGGTAGAAGGTTGAAGTCCCTGTTAAATGTTAACAGTTTTGATGACACTTGATTGTGATCACTTCCGTTAACCTCGATTACTTACGTGATTAGTTCTCTGAAACAGTTTGTCGTCATAGCAACCTGTAAACGAACAGAAATCATGCAGTGCGCTATGTAAATGGCTCAATCACCTGGCGATGAAATTCCTCGCAATGCCGAACTGAAATTTAATACGATTACTCCGGAAATGTTTGAAATATAGTTCTCTGCAAAAGTGGCATCAGTAAAAAGTATTATGAATCGAAATCAGGCACAATTTTTGTCAAACAGACAGATGCAGTATCCTAATGAACACTTTGTTTTAAAATTATGTAATTATCAACAAGGCTTCATTTCACTTGAACACGAAGCTGGAAATCCTTGTCAGACATGAAGTGAAATATAAACAGTTGATTATGCTGCTTTTCGTCCGTCCGGAATACTCACGAGATTTTCAGGTCTACTTGTGATTTTCCTTGGGCTTCACATTATCAGATCTTCCAGTGCTAATCAATGCCGGTGAATGAATCTCTTAGTTTACAAAGATGGTTGACACTGTGATGATTTAAAATACCGTCACCCTCATAGAGATTAAAGCCCGAGACTTTCGGGCCGTTAGAGGATATCATTGGCCACTGCTCTTTTGCAACTGTTGGATCACGCTTCGCAAAGAGACATCACTCTCATGCACATGCATACATAGAAAAGGGGACATCATATATACGCACACATACACATTAGATAAGGGGATATCACGCAGTCGCACATACACACATAAGGTAAACATAACATACGTGCGCAGAAGCACATGCCATAATGGGGCATCACACACACTCATACACACAAACTACGAAGGCATTTCACACATATGCACAAATACACATGCGATGATAGGGTAGAACAAAAACGCACATTTACACACATGATAAAAGGATTGACCACACACGCACATACACATACACATAAACGATAATGGGACTTCACATACATGCACTTACACATATACGATAAATGAACATTTCGCACACGCGCATAGACACATACGATAAAATGACAGAACACACATGCGCATACGCACATACATTAATTTGGGATCTCACACATACACGTACACATGTGGTAAAGGACATCACACATTCGCACTTACACACATACTATAAATGACATCGCAAACACGCATACACGCATGCGATCAAGGTACATATGCACATACGCATAAATGCCGTCACAGACACGCACATATACACATACGATATAGTGACATCACAGACGCTCAGATATACATGTTCGATAAACAGACACCACAAACCCACACACATATACACATAGATAAAGGGGCAAAACATACGCACATACACATTTACGATAAAAGAACCTCACACATATACACATAAATGATCATCACAAACACGCACATATACAATAAAATAAAGAGCATTTATCTCTCTCTCTCTCTCCCTCTCTCTCTCTCTCTCTCTCTCTCTCTCTCTCTCTCTCTCTCACCCCTCTCCCTCTCTCTCACACACACGATATAGGGACATCACACGCATGCACATTAACACATAAGATAAAGGGACATTTCACAGACGCATATACACACATACAAAACAGGGACATTACACACATACACTAAAGGGACATCACAGGCACGCACATATACACATACGATAAAGGACATCACATACGAAAAGGAGACAATACACACGCACATATTCACCTATGATAAAGGAACGTCACACATACGCACATACACATACGCTTAAGAGACAGCACACATAATAGCGGGACAATACACTAGCACATATACATATACGATAAAGAAACGTCGCACACACGCACACACACATATGATAAAGAGACATCACATACGATAACGGGACATTACATACACATATACAATAATGGGACACCTCATACACAATAAAGGGAAATTATCATCATCATGTAGCAGGTCCTTTGCAGAACGTCGCACTCATCACAGTCTGCTTGAAAGAGACTCGGTCTTTCGCCAGTTCTCCCGCCTCATGCACTTTCACACTCAAGGAGTCACTTATATCCTGTGCCCATCTTCGTGTCGGTCGGCCCCTGCCCCTCCTTCCTTGTACCATGCCTTCTGCTATAATTGTTTCCAGTCCATCGTGGCGCTTGAAATGACCAAAATATTTCAGTTTTCTAGAAAGGATGCTGTTTATTAGCCAATCTCCTCGATGTTCAGATCTTTTAAGATGTCAAATATTTCTCATCTTCTTTGTCCAAGATATTCTGAGAATCTTTCTATAGCATTTCAGCTAAAAAGCCCCTATTCTCTTTCTTAAGGACTGGGAGATAGTCCACGATTCACATCCGTGTGTAGCCACAGGAAAGATGCATGCTCTCAATATTCTAATTTTTTATCTCCTTGCTGGTGCTTAACCATAGACTTTTAAAGCTTTTCAATCTTTGCATTGCTATTGCCATCCTCTTTTTAATTTCTGTCGAAAAGTCTCCATTGTTGTTTATTATAGAGCCTAGATATTCAAAGTTTGTGACATTAAATATCTAGGCTCTATAATAAACAACAATGGAGACTTTTCGACATAAATTAAAAGGAGGATGACATCACACACACACATCACACACGCAATAAATGGTCATCACACACGCACATACATCTATATTAATATAACATACATAGTTGTGAGGATGACTTCGTGAAATTTAGTAAACCATTTGGCAGTTTGGACTTTTTTATAAATGTACTTTCAAATAAATGGCTTTTTTTTTCAACTTGACTATTCACATCGTGGCAACCTGGAACGCAATTTTTCTTTATTTTAAAGCATCGCTCCTGCTGTTTCAAGTGACTTTAACATAACCTAAATTGCACGTTGAACGAGGTTTCTGTGACCTTTCTCCGACTGAGCATCATCAAAATGCTAGCACTTTGTGTCACCGAGTGTTTGTCGTACAGTGTGATGTCCTTGTGGGGTTGGACGTCACTCAATCATTTGTGTGTGTGTTACATTCATCCATAGTTTGCATTTGGATGCAGGCGCCCCTCACATCCTGGAGTTTAACACATTTCTGCTTTTCTTTATCCTTTGTGCGCACGGTGAACCGCCCTCATGGAATGTGACATTATCAAGGCTGTGAAGTGTCGATAGATTCCTTAGTTAAGATTGCCTAGGTGCTAAGAAGCATTGACTTTTGGAATTCAAACTGAGTTTTCATGAGCCCAACACGATTCTTGTATGCGTTAGGTGACAGCAGTACACAAAATGTGGACAATTAAACAATTTTCAGAAGATAGCCTCTTCAACTAACTCCGTACACGTTGTCATAGTTGATTATTCTGGGCCTCAAGCAGCACAAGGGGTCTGGAACCTTGTGGTGCCCGGTTCAGTCAGTGGATAGGAACAATTGTGGAAGTTCTGGTGGACAAATCTCCTTTATGTCAACAGTTTCGTACGTGCTGAGAAAATGTGTATAGGTCATACCTGATGCCTGGCCAGTAAAATGCAGTTCTTCCTTGTGTGCCCTTTGATAATCATCCCATTCTACGTTAATGGTATTATCGGTGTGGCTGTCTGTGTGTGTTTCCTGCGTACCAGTTGGATCACGATTGGTGTTCTTTCGACCCAGAATCAGTGGCCAGCCACCTTAGTCAGCGTAAATACTGCAAACGATAACTTGAACATATTCTACTGGCTCCAAGACTATTACATCAAGCCGTGGGGCCACATCGGAACACACTGTGGGCGTCTCGGCTGGCTACTGTCTGTCAGTCAATGGATGCAGGGTCAAAATGAGATGGGATGTAGATGTGTCTCGGCTTGATGGTCCCAACGGTCATCGCTCTGGCAGCTGTTTACGGCCTTTGTGTTGACATCAGTGGGGGATATTTCAGCAGTGTTGGCACGCCTACATTTTACAACGCTGTGGAACCTGGGTCGTCGTTGCCTGTGTCTCGGGTAGCGGAGACTTCATCAAACGCATCTTGTCCTGGTCGCCGTTTGTTGTACCTTCTGTACATACACTAGGAGATCAGAGGTGGCTCTACTACATCAAGGATGCCAGCATTGTTGCCCCATTTTGTGAAATCGTAGTTCTAACATGACTGTCTTCATCCTGATGCTGGCTTTTGAATATCAGTGGATCGGCCTGGAGAAGATCTTCCTCAATATAAACTGAAGACTCAGAACCGTTAGACAGGAAAATGCAACAATGCTTTTAACTCCTTGTGCCTTTTTCTGCTGTCCTTTGTCCATGTTAGAACATACACCCGCAGTCTACTTATGCGGGGTTTTTCAGTTAACTGTCGTCACCTGCACATCCGTCCACTCTGTCCCAATATTATTATTAGGCTCTTTAATTATTTCCTTCTTCACTTCACTTATAACTCACTTCACTTCGGGGCGCTACAACTATATTATTATTAATCTCTTTAATTATTTCCGTTTTCACTTCACTGATAACTCACTTCATTTTGGGGTGATATAACCCCTTTCCCCGGGTAGTTGGAACCCGTTAGCTTTGGACAGCAGTCCATCTAGGGGACGACAAACTCCGAATTTAAACCCCCAAGTTCAAGGTGGGCCAACGTGCCGAGGAACTGGATGGCCACGGGTGAGCTGGTCGTGAACGTTGGATGTCTGGCGGGCGTGCGGGGCGGCACCAGGCGTATGGACTCCTACGGGACATCCATTGCCCATTTCCTAGCAGGCAGGCAATACTAGGGTGACTGGTCATTTCCTGCAGTACTCTATTTTTTCGTATGCATTTTAAAAATATAGACAGGAATCGTCGCAGGAGCTTCAGGGCATGTGCTTTGCGCTTGACATTTATTCAGCAGTTAGTGAAGAGGGAGTGAGGAGGAGACGACGAGGGAATGGGGAGAGAAGAAGGCATAAAAATGGGAGGGCAGGTGCTAGGGGAACAAGAAAAAAAGAGGAGAGACTGAGCTTTAATCATGTAAGAGTAGGATACTGGAACTGTCGGAGTGCTAGGAAGAGAGGTCATGTACTGAAGAGGTTGATTTTTAATTTTGATGTCATCATGATCCAGGAGCTAAATACAGACAGATATTGCCCTGGGTACGTCAGTTATATAAACCCTGTTGGACAGGAGAGGCATGGACAAGGTTTGGTGGTGAAAGACGGAGTGAAACATGTGGTGCTTAATTTGAGCCAGTGGAACCACAGTGGAAGAGAGGTTCAAGGGATACAGACGGAGATTGGTGGCTTAGGTTGGAACCTCATAAATATATATGCCACGGTAGACTGTTTTGTAAAAAGTGAACAATGGGGCTGGCTCAAGGAATTGGAGGAGTTACCAGGTGATAGGTTACTCATATGTGGTGATTTCAACGCGAGGAACAGAGAATGGGACAGCAGTGAAGAAAACCGACAGGGAATCGCTCTTGCAGAGGCAATAGCTGACTCCAAAATGTTCTGCATCAATGATGGGAGGCCGACTAGAATTACAATGAGGTCTGGAGCTGCAGATACGGCTATTGACTTGAAATGTGTCTCTCTGTCGTCGGTTTTGAATGTTAAAGGGACTGTCCTGAATGACCGTGGGAGTAATCACCTACCATGTTCGGTCTTGATTTCTAAACTCAGTAAGGTTAAGGTTGGAAGAGCACGCAAGACCTTCCGGTATAACTGGACCAACAACCTACTTGGACGCCTCAGACAGAGAGCATGCAACAGAACTGCCAGAACTAATTTTCTACAGCTCCCCTGATGGTCTGTCAGAGGTTGAACTGGCGTGGAAGGCAAAGACAGTCGCAGTAAAGCAGCTAAAGAAAGTACGACAGACGCCCTCAGGCTCACGAGAGGAAGTGGAGATGGGGGAGAATGTGAAAAAAAGATAAGGTGGAGTTTTTCAAGCGCTGTACTGTAGAGGCCAAAGAGCAAAGTGGGAAACTTTTGTGAATGTTATGGAAGGTGATAAAACATTGGGGAAATATTGGAAACTGCAAAGGCAAATGCAAAGAAAAGATCGGCCTATTAAGTCGCAACAATTTGTAGAGACGATGGTGTGCGTCTGACAACAGACAAGGAGAAAGGGGAGGCTTTTCTCCATAGGTTTATAGCTCAAACAGATCATATTGATGTAGTCATCAGGGATGAAGTTAGAAAGGAGTTAGCTGTCATCCTAAAGAATATGCAGTATGAAGACATGATACAAGTGGAAGATATCAAATTTTGAAGAAAAAAAAGCAAAAGACACTGCACCAGGGCCTGATGGAGTAGGTATGGACACATGAAGGCTTTGAGCGATGTAGATAGTTGCTGTAAAGCTGCAAAGAGTTTTTGGAAAGTGGGAAGCTTCTCCCAAGAAGTCTGGGAAGCTACAGGCCAGGAAAGGACACTTGGCAAATGCGGCCACTTGTGCTTTTGACGTCCATGAAGGGTTCCAGAACAGAAAGGAAACTATGGCGGTAGGACTGTATCTCGAGGATGCTTATAACAGAGTAAGATACGACATCTTAATGACTGCACTGAGGGAGAAGGAGGTCAATCCAAGGCTGGTGAATTGGGTTGCAGTTGTCCTGCATTCACGTCGGGTTGCTCTCCGGCTGGGCTCATGGACTTCAGAACCATGCACTTTGGCCCCAGGACTGCCACAGGGATCCGCCATCTCACCTGTGCTCTTCAACGTGTATACGAGCAAGATTGCAAGTCTAGAAGCACCAGGAGTTGGAAGGATACTGACATTTGCGGATGATATACTTGCATATAGCCAGGGGGAAGAGAGGGAACAAACAGTCCGGGAGCTACAAGCGACAGTAGACAGGGTGACTGAGTGGTGTACAGAAATGAGGGCTGTCGTCTATCCGGAAAAGGCGTCTGTTCTATGGTTTTCTTTGGACAACAGAATCGTTAAAGCTTATGTCCCAAGTCTCCGATAGATGGTAGGAACTTCAACTGAGAGAAAACTGAGGTATCTGGGAATTACATTTGACAGGAGCCTGTCATTTAGAGACCATGTGGATAGTGTTGTGACGAGATGCCAAAAAAGAGTGCACTTAAGACTATGGCTGCAATTGACATAGAGCAGAGATTGCTTTTCACACTATATTAGCAATTGATCCTGCCAGTGGTTTATTATGGTCTGGGACTGCTTACCGTCTCAAAGAATGAGATGCACCAGAGACACCCCAGTGGTGTGTATGCGATACATCCTTGGTTTGCCGACGGTTGCAGGTAGGCACAAGGTGCTGCAGGCGAAGTCAAATCTCAGGGTAGCTGCAGACGCAGAC
Source organism: Candidula unifasciata (assembly GCA_905116865.2). Lineage (NCBI taxonomy): Eukaryota > Metazoa > Mollusca > Gastropoda > Stylommatophora > Geomitridae > Candidula > Candidula unifasciata. The sequence goes on from CAJHNH020000659.1 coordinate 323,561, forward strand.
CACCCTCTGCATGAAGCTCTGGGTGCAGTTAAGGGTTAGCGGCTGATAAGAAGGAGGTCATGGATGGCTCAGGCAGAAGACACGATCAGACAGGTTTGCATCCTTGAGAACATTAGGCGAGGAGAAGAGTGGGTCAAAGTGTCACCTGAACAGTCGGACTTGTGTAGAGTCATAATCACGCTGAGCCGGGAATGCAGAGACTTGCCAGCAGGTGCCACAGAGGTGGAAATTCAGCTATTAATTCAAGATAATGCTCGCTCAGAGGATTTGATCATTTACACAAACGGTTTAGTGTCAAGAGGCAAAAGAAGTGTTTGGGGCTTCTTAGCAAAAATTAAGAGTCGATGTGTAGTGCAGGAAAGCCTAGCATATGATAACACAACTTCAAGCTTAAGAATGGAGGTGGAGGCTGTCACTGCACCTTTCCGCTGGCTAGAAAAGACGACACACACGCACATACACACACACATCGTGATTGTAACTGATTCAGAAATCATGCTGAGGAAGATCAGAACAGGTATGCTTCGTGCAGAGTGGCATGTCTCGCTGCGGAGGGCACGGGTGGGGAGTATTGTCTGGAATTTTTCACCGGGGCAAGCCGGTATGTTGGGAAATGAACACGAGGACAGACTCGCTGGCTCTGCACAACTTGGTGACATACTTGTACATGATAAGGTACATGTGGTTAGTGCCTTGTGGGAGAGCGTGTACAGTTCGGAGGAGCAGATGGATTACCACAGTCTGGTGAGATTGATGCAGCGGGGAGGGACGAGAGGTTCTAACAGATGCACGAGGCTCAGAGGAAAGGCAAGACGGACTTTTAATCAGAATGTTATTGGCACCATTAGTATCGGAACTCTTCGCTGGATGCTGAGGATGGGGATGGAGCGCTTATGGGAATGCCTCCAAGTGCCATGATGTTGCAATTACGAGTGGGACTCGCATCGCCTAAGTCACGGACGCTGCTCTTATAGCATTTACTGAGATAGTATTTGTCTTCCTTGTTTAATCGTATGATCCATTCATTTCTTCGTTACTTTGGAAATATCTGCACACAGTTCAGGAAGTGTTCCTACCTTGAAGCGTTCACAGAGAATGACGTTTATAAGTTGCCCGGCTTGTTGATGCTTTTAACCACCCCAAAACTTTTAGAATTGGCCCTAGCCCCAACCCACATACTTCCCACAAAAGAGTGCATGGCTAGGCCCCACGACTGCATGCAGCCTAGGTCCTACGACTGCATGCAGGCTATCTACCACACACAGAAATACCGTGACCATTTGATTTCCCCTGTTTGGGGTAGGATATTAAAAAAACACCCAACAGTCTCTTGATGATAAATCCATCGTCTCCTTACACGCCTGAATCAGAACAAATAAAAGGAAGCAACAAACGGCGTGGATGTGTTTATATTTGAAACATCCTTAGTAGAAACCAGCAGAGAATCACCAAGCAGGCGCTGCAATAGGGAATATAATGATTGAGAAAACGAAGACTTTCAGTATGTAAATGTTAATCTTTATTCAACGGATCAACATCATGGCACACGGGTGTAAGCCAATGGTGCTCCGTTCTACTTCTAACTCAAGCCTGAATCTGAAGTTTCTAAGCGCAGTGCACGAACTCCGTTGCACCGGCGAAGATCATGATTTGTTAACAAATTTTGACTGGGCAGCGCCTTTAGGCTGCTCTTTTCGATTTCCAACTGCCAAGGGATTTTGTACGTTTGCAAGATACACACGGGCGTCCGATCTTATTACCCAGAGACCAGCGGAAATCACAAGAAGTCCACGTGCAAAAATTCTATCCATTACCGGGGCTGAACCCGGGACCTCCAGCACTCTAGGTGGACACCATACCTCGAGACCACTCAGCCCCTCAGACTTTGAATAGAATACATAAAGCCAGCGTTGATTAGACAAGCTTGAGGTTATAGACTGGATTCGATCTATGATATCATACTGATTGTAGAGGATTGAAGACAATGGAGGAATAGATTGCGATCCTTATGTGAGATATATTCCCACAAGAGGGCAATGAATGCAGCATGTTTGTTTGGTGAAGAAAGACATGTTTGCAGTACTGACAACGGATGACGTGATTATTTAGGGTATTATAAAAGATGTGAGCATCTTGCACATAAAAGTGTTTGTAAATGACAGGTGGCTCTCATACTAGAAAAACTCAAATGGAAACCTAACATGCAGTCGACTGTAATTGACAATGTAATGAAATGGTTGTTCCATTAACTTAATCTGAATAGATTTATGCCGTAGAACAGACCGTCAACTGGTACACTTTAAGAAGAGAGTACATATTTGTGAAAAAGGAAAACATGGAGACAACAGATGTCAATCATTTCAAGTGGCAGTGGGCATACATCTTCAATTTAAAAAAAAGGGCAACATATAAACTCAGAGTATCATTAGAAATGGGCAGACCTGGTGATATCAACGTTACTTCAAATAGTTGTTGTACAGAAGCTGCTTAAAAAAAAAAATACAATAATTCGATAAATCAAGGAAAACAAATCAGGAAATCACAGTTTTACATTTACATGCAGATCACGCCAGTCACCTGGCGTCAAACAAGGTCCAATAATTAAGTAATGAGACCTATATTTTATGGCCAAGACAAAAATGCCATCAATAAAGCAAAGCATGGAATAAAAAAAAAGGCAACATTTCTTCTACGAACAGGCAACTTTTCATCGATACTCGACAAGCACACATCCAACAAGCCGTCATTTTGTTGACCTAGTCAGAGGTATTTTATTACTTAATCAGCATGGAGCAAAAAGCTAACATTGAATTATGTTTAAAACTCAGAAAATGCGCCACTGAGACAGTTGAATTGATACGACAGGTTTATGGGGATAATTGTTTATCTCGTGCACATATTTTCAGGTTGTATTCTCTATTCAAAAGTGGTGTGGATATGATTACTAATGCAACTAGACCTGGACTCCCAATGTCTGTTCGTTATGAGGAACTCATTGCAAAAGTCAGAGAACGGATTTAAAAAGATCGTTGTATGACTGTAAGGATGATGGTAGCTGGATTCGGTGTTAATAGAGGGACAATTAGTTTTAGTGGAACATTTTGGCATTCAAAAAGTTGCTTGCCGGTTTTAAACTACATTTATTGTCTGGTGACAAAAACATGAGCGTGCTGAGTACGCAAAAGACATCATCAAAATTTGTGACAGAAATAAACAATTCTTGATAATGATTGTTGCAGAAGATGAAATATGGATTTTGCGCTATGATTCTTCAACAAAACGCCAATGTGCTGTGAAAGTCATCATCATCAACAAAACCCGTCTTCAAACGTGAAGACAATGTTGGTGTGCCTGTGCGACAGTAAAGGCGTTATTCACAAACAATGTATTCCAGAGGGACAGATTGTCACATCCACAGTTTATTTAAGTATTTTAAAACGTTTATCGAAAAGGATTCTTCCGAGTATTGAACACCTGGCAGTTTTTTTCCTTCGTCATGACAATGCACCGGCTCACCGGGCGGACGTTGTACAGGAATTTTTGCTCCCAAAGCAAGTGTGTGTGTTTTCAACCATCCACCCCCTTCCCCAGATTTGTTTCCCTGTGATTACTTTATATTTCCCAAATTAAAGTTAATAATTGAAGGACGCTGTTTTTAAACAAGTTTCATGACATCTAAAAAGCCGTAACATCGACTTTAGGGGCCGTAACATCGACTTTAGGGGCCGTAACATCGACTTTAGGGGCCGTAACATCGACTTTAGGGGCCGTAACATCGATTTTAGGGGCCGTAACATCGACTTTAGGGGCCGTAACATCGACTTTAGGGGCCGTAACATCGACTTTAGGGGCCGTAACATCGACTTTAGGGGCCGTAACATCGACTTTAGGGGCCGTAACATCGACTTTAGGGGCCGTAACATCGACTTTAGGGGCCGTAACAACAAAAGAACTACAGTGGTCGTTCCAGTGTTTGTTAGATCATTCAACTCGCTGTATCAATGCCTAAATTGGTAATTACTGCCTTTATTGTATCACTTTTGCGATGTAGGCAGGGGGGTCTGTGAAACTGAGGATTTACGGCCGCATGGCTAATGCTGTAGCCCCTACAGTGCTTGTAAGGATTTTTTTTTTGCCCCCACCAGAAATAAATCCCCAGCCTCACCGAGTATTCGAACCCGAGTCTCCTGCTTAAGAGTCCAGCATTGTAACCGTCGACCAGCTGCTGATCTGTTTCTATGCACAAGGTGCTAACTTTTAATAACATACACGCTATATCATGAACTTTTGATTATGTTAATGTATATAGAATTAGTCTCATTACCTAATTGTCGGCCCTTGTACAACAGGAAGCAACACATTAATGGACACGTCTGTGTATTATGCATAATATACCGGGTAAAGATTGCTTTTTCTTGCTACTGCTTGTTTCCCGTGTCCTATCTTTGTTTCAAGATAAGAAAAGAAACGTCCATAAGAGCTGTATTAAATATTTTCATCGCCTGTGCGATAACGCAGTACTTATTCAAACAAAGAGAACGTGAGAAACATGAACACAGAATTAATGAACAAATATTTACAGCATCTATCCTATCACGGCACACTTCAGTTGTTAGCACAGAAATTCTAGGCTAACAGCTAATGAGCGATATAAACACTTTGTGAGCATATAGTTTCCTTGTCTGAGATTGCAGCTGGCAAAGACAAAACCCTTTAGTCGGAGATGTCGGTTGGGCATTTAGAGATGGTCAAGGCAGTGGGCAGACACAAATGTAGGAATTAGGTACAGTTGTTCAGTGTGATATTTAGGCAATTGTTGAGCCACAAGTAATAATATAAAAAATAAGCATTTTCGTATATCTATTACATTGTGTAGTTGTTATATTAAATTACATATACGTTAAATTACTGGCTTTGTCCAGATTCCTAAGACAGAAATTACAGTTTTCGGACTTAGATCCAGACGACAGACAATACGTCTAAGCTTGTCACTTAATGTTGACCGTCTTTGTTAAAAACCAACTTTATATATCATTTCACTGTCGTTGACTGTCCAAGTTAAGTAAAGGTATCAATAACTGTAGATATTATATCATTGTCGTTGACTGTGCAAGTTGAGTAAAGGTATCAACAAACTATATATATCATATCACTGTCGTTGACTGTCGAAGTTAATTAAAGTTATTACCATCTTTTTGTATCATATCATTGTTGTTGACTGTCCAAGTTAGGTAAAGGTATTAACAACTTTTTATATCTCATCAATGTCTGTTACTGTCCAAGTAAAGGTATCACCATCTTTGTGTATCATATTACTGCTGTTGATCGACCAAATTAGTTAAAGGAATCACCAACTTTTTATATCATATCACTGTTCACTGTTCACGTTAAGTAATAGAATCACCATGTGCATAATCATATCCCTGTTGTTGACCGTCCAATTAAAGTAAAGAAATCACAAACTTTAAATATCATGTCATTCTTGTTGACTGTCCAAGTTAAGTTAAAGTATCAACAATTTTATATATTATATCACTGTCATTAACTGTCCAGGTTAAGTAGAGTTATTACCATCTTCATAAATTATATCACTGTTGTAGACTGTCCAAATTTGGTAAAGGAATCACCAACTTTATATATCATATTACTGTTGACTGTTAAAGTTTAACTAATGGAATCACCATGTGTATAATCATATCGCTGTTGTTGACCGTCCTAGTAAAGTAAAGATATCACAAACGGTCATTCTTGTTTACTGTCCTTGCTAAGTAGAGGTTTTAACAATTTTTATATCATATGCCTGTTGTTGACTGTCTAGATTAAGTAAAGGCATTAACAGCTTTATATATTATATCACTATCGTTGACTGTCCAAGCTGAGTATAGACAATACCATCTAAATATATCAAATCATTGTTGTTGACTGTCTAAGTTAAGTAAAGATATTAAAAACTTTATATATTCTATCACTGTCGTTGACTGTCCAAGTAAACATATGACTATATCTGTAAATCATTTCATTGTTGTTGACCATCCAAATTAGGTAAAGGAATCCCCATCTTTATATATCATATCACTATTGTTGACCATCCAAATTTGGTAAAGGAATCCCCATCTTTACATATCATATCACTGTTGTTGACCATCCAAGTTAGGTAAAGGAATCCCCATCTTTACATATCATATCACTGTTGTTGACCATCCAAGTTAAGTAAAGGAATCCCCATCTTTACATATCATATCACTGTTGTTGACTATCCAAGTTAAGTAAAGGAATCCCCATCTTTACATATCATATCACTGTTGTTGACCATCCAAATTAGGTAAAGGAATCCCCATCTTTATGTATCATATCACTGTTGTTGACTATCCAAATTAGGTAAAGGAATCCCCATCTTTACATATCATATCACTATTGTTGACCATCCAAATTAGGTAAAGGAATCCCCATCTTTACATATCATATCACTATTGTTGACCATCCAAATTAGGTAAAAGAATCCCCATCTTTACATATCATATCACTATTGTTGACTATCCAAATTAGATAAAGGAATCCCCATCTTTACATATCATATCACTGTTGTTGACCATCCAAGTTAAGTAAAGGAATCCCCATTTTTACATATCATATCACTGTTGTTGACCATCCAAATTAGGTAAAGGAATCCCCATCTTTACATATCATATCACTATTGTTGACTATCCAAATTAGGTAAAGGAATCCCCATCTTTACATATCATATCACTGTTGTTGACCATCCAAATTAGGTAAAGGAATCCCCATCTTTATATATAATATCACTATTGTTGACCATCCAAATTAGGTAAAGGAATCCCCATCTTTATATATCATATCACTATTGTTGACCATCCAAATTAGGTAAAGGAATCCCCATCTTTATGTATCATATCACTGTTTTTGACCATCCAAATTAAGTAAAGGAATCCCCATCTTTATGTATCATATCACTGTTGTTGACTATCCAAATTAGGTAAAGGAATCCCCATCTTTATGTATCATATCACTGTTGTTGACTATCCAAATTAGGTAAAGGAATCCCCATCTTTATGTATCATATCACTGTTGTTGCCTATCCAAATTAGGTAAAGGAATCCCCATCTTTATATATCAAATCACTATTGTTGACCATCCAAATTAGGTAAAGGAATCCCCATCTTTATGTATCATATCACTGTTGTTTACTATCCAAATTAGGTAAAGGAATCCCCATCTTTATATATCATATCACTATTGTTGACCATCCAAATTAGGTAAAGGAATCCCCATCTTTATGTATCATATCACTGTTGTTGACTATCCAAATTAGGTAAAGGAATCCCCATCTTTACATATCATATCACTATTGTTGACCATCCAAATTAGGTAAAGGAATCCCCATCTTTACATATCATATCACTATTGTTGACTATCCAAATTAGGTAAAAAAATCCCCATCTTTACATATCATATCACTATTGTTGACCATCCAAATTAGGTAAAGGAATCCCCATCTTTACATATCATATCACTATTGTTGACTATCCAAATTAGGTAAAGGAATCCTCATCTTTATGTATCATATCACTGTTGTTGACCATCCAAGTTAAGTTAAGGCATCATCAGCTAAATATATTTTATCACTGTTGTTGACTATCCAAGTTAAAGAAAGCGTTAACAACTTTATATATTATATCACTGTCGTTGACTGTCCACGTTAAGTAAAGGTATCAACAACTTTATTAATCGTATCATTGTTGTTGACTGTCCACGTTAAGTAAAGGTATCAACAACTTTATTAATCGTATCATTGTTGTTGACTGTCCAATTTAAGTAATCGGATCACCAACTTTATATATCATATCCCTGTTGTTGACCATCCAAGTTAAATAAAGTTATCACCAACTTTGAGACGAATGTTACGAATACCTTGGTCGACCAGAGTAACTAACAACGATTGCTTAGAAGATGCCCATGAAAGTAGATCTCTATATACAACAATAAGAAAGAGACAAACATTGTTGTTTGGCCACATAATGAGAAGAGAGATACTGAAGAAAATTGTGACAACTTAAAGGATCATTGGACAAGTGGGTAAAGGCAGACCAAGGACAGGTGATGCTGAATGGGCTGAAACGATGGCATGGAGGGATATCATCTAGAGAGCTGTTTCAGGCAACCAGGGATCGTGTTCTGTGGAGACGCATGAGCGCCTACGCCAGTTGGCAGGGCACATAATGATTAGGATCACCAACTTTATATATCATATCACTGTTGACTGTCCAAGTTGAGCAAAGGTATCGTCAACTTTACATATAATTTCACTGCTGACTGTCCAAGTTAGGCAAAGTTATCACCAACTTTTTGTATCGTCTCATTGATGCTGACCGCCTAAGTAAGTTAAAGGTAACACCAAGTATACATATGTATATCATATCACTGTTGACCGTCCAAGATGTGTAGAGATATCAACAACTTTATATATCGTCTCATTGTTGTTGACTGCCCAAGTTAGAGGTAGAGCCACATTTTTTTATCATATCAATGTTGTTGCTGTCTATATCGAGTAAAGGTATTGCCAACGTTATATATCAAAAGCCTTATTTAGGAATATAGTTCACAGCCTGTGTTTTAGAATAATGAGGAAGTCGATGAATGATGTGTTCAATACCAAACAGTCAGTCATACCCTCGATGTATAAGTGATGAATACTACACAGTCGGTCTTACTGTCGATGGATGATGTGATGAATAACACACAGTCGGTCTTACTGTCGATGGATGATGTGATGAATACCACACAGTCGGTCTTACCCTCGATGGATAAGTGATGAATGCTACACAGTCGGTCTTACCCTCGATGGATAAGTGATTAATACTACACAGTCGGTCTTACCCTCAATGGATAAGTGATGAATACTACACAGTCGGTCTTACCCTCGATGGAGAAGTGATGAATAACACACAGTCGGTCTTACTGTCGATGGATAATGTGATGAACACCACACAGTCGGCCCTACCCTCAATGGATGATGTGATGAATAACACACAGTCGGTCTTATTGTCGATGGATGATGTGATGAATAAAACACAGTCGGTCCTACTGTCGATGGATGATGTGATGAATAACACACAGTCGATCTTACTGTCGATGGATGATGTGATCAATAACACACAGCCGGTCTTACTGTCGATGGATGATGTGATGAATAACACACAGTCGGTCTTACTGTCAATGGATGATGTGATGAATAACACACAGCCGGTCTTACTGTCGATGGATGATGTGATGAATAACACACAGCCGGTCTTACTGTCGATGGATGATGTGATGAATAACACACAGTCGGTATTACTGTCGATAGATCATGTGATGAATAACACACAGCCGGGCTTACTGTCGATGGATAATGTGATGAATACCACACAGCTGGTCTTACTGTCGATGGATAATGTGATGAATAACACACAGCCGGTATTACTGTCGATGGATCATGTGATGAATAACACACAGCCGGTCTTACTGTCGATGGATAATGTGATGAATACCACACAGCTGGTCTTACTGTCGATGGATAATGTGATGAATAACACACAGCCGGTCTTACTGTCGATGAATTATACGATGAATAACACACAGCCGATCTTACTGTCGATGGATAATGTGATAAACACCACACAGTCGGCCCTACCCTCAATGGATGATGTGATGAATACCACACAGTCGGTCTTACTCTCAGTGGATGATGTGATGAACACCACACATTCGGCCCTACCCTCAATGGATGATGTGATGAATACCACACAGCCATTCTTACACTCGATGGATGATGTGATGAATACCACACAGTCTTGGTTACCTTTCCTTTTCTTGCGTTCGCTTTTAAATGGGCTGTTGTCAATTCATGTTGTGGTATACAGCCAGGCTGAGAGATTTTGGACCAACATTTCTTTTTTCAGCAAATTCTTTAATTATTCGCTTTCTACGATGTGATTGTTAAGGAAAAGTCCATGCATTCGCCCCCCCCCCTTTCCCCCCCCCCCTTCCCCCCCCCCCCCTCTCCTCCAGCAGAACCCATACCTGCGAGACGGTCTTTCCAACTTAGGAAACTTTCTGCTCAAAGATGGATGGGCTTTGTCGACATTAAAGCTCAGATGAAAAAAGATCATCACTAATATGCAGTTGGGCTCTGTCGGCATTAAAGATCGGGGAAAAAAAATCATCACTAAATGCAACCATTACAAATTATATCTTCTAAGAGGACTGGATTATATTAACTCTTTGAATCCCAGGGGGTTTAGCATCACAGGCCCAAGGGGTAGTCAAGAAAGACGTAAAATCGGCGCATCTTGCGTTCTTTGGGCTTCTAGGATGGAATCTATGAACGTATAATGCGTTCCTTGGGACTCAAAGAGTTAAAAGCAGACCAGCAGTCAGCTAGCATAATTAGCGTATCACTGGTAAAGATTCCTAAAATATTAACGGAATATAGTGCTTTGTAGTTGCAGAGATGGCCATAGCAATGCAAAGATTAAACTGCCTTAAAAGAGTATTGTTAAGCATCAGCAAGGAGATCAAAATTAGAAATTTGAGTGCATGCATCTTTCCTGTAGCAACAAACGGATGTGAGTCGTGGACTATATTACAGTCCTTAAGAAAGAGAATAGGTGCTTTTGAGCTGAAATGCTATAGAACGATTCTCAGAATATCTTGGACAAAGAAGAGGAGAAATACTGACATCTTGAATAATCTGAACATCAAGGAAGATTGGCTAATAAACAGCATCCTGTCTCGGAAGCTGAAATAATGTGGCCATATCAAGTGCCTCGACGAACTGGAAAACAAATTATAGCAGAAGGCAAGGTAATAGGAAGGAGGGGCAGGATTCGACCGACACAAAGATGGGCACAGGATGTAAGCAACTCTATGAAAGTACATGAGGCGGGAGAGCTGGCGAGAGACCGAGCTTCTTTCAGGCAGACTGTGATGAGAACAACGTTCTGCACAGAACCTGCTACATGATGATGATGAGTTGCAGAGAGAGATAGAGAGACAAAGAAAAAGTTGGGAGGGGGATGTTGAGGGGTAAAAGAGAAAGAGAGAGGGAGAGAGAGAGAGAGAGAGAGAGAGAAAGAGAGAAAGACATGACTAATACAGGCAGCCTGGCAGAAAGACAGACAGTTCTAATGAATGATATTTGAAGCCATAGTCTATGTGGTATAGCATTGTGGTTTAAAAAATTATTATCGGCAAGTGTATCATTCTTAGCAAACACCAGCTGTCATAATGTAGGCACGGAAATTAATGTTAAACATCTATTGTTCAGTCCATAATGGTTCCGTATCGTCAGTAACATGGAACAGAAGGTTTCTTCTATCAAGTGGGCTGCGTTATCTCGAGGCATGGTGTTCGCCGCGAATGCTGGAGATTCCGGGTTCAATATTCGGTAAGAGCTGGGATTTTTTTTCCACGAGGACTTGGACTTCTTGTAATCCCCCCTGGTCTCTGGGTATTCAGATCAGACTCCCGTGTGCATTTCTAAGCACTTAACGAATCCATTGGCCCATTGACAGTTGGAAATTGAAAAAGAGTAGCTTAACAGCGCCACCCGGGCAAAGTTTGGAGTTAAAAATCTACACTAAAAGATATCTGGATCCTCGACGATGCTACCGAGCCTGTGCACTGTGCTGAGCTTCTTCGGACTCAGACTTGAGTTAAAAGAAGAACGGAGCACTTATGGTTTACTACCCGTGTGCGATGATATTTGTCCGTTGTTCAAACCTAAAACTTCAAACTTCTATCACAGTCTACCAGAGAGTCTTCTTCCATCTTGCCAATTCAGTGTCTGGTGTATTTTCAGGTGAAGAGAGACATCAGGGATAAACACCATGGACAATGCTACCTCCCAGTGTTCTTCAACAGGATCTAACTACATATCAGTAGCATACTTAAGCATCGCCTTCAGTTGTTGTGTTTTGTGTGTTAGTTTGTTAACGATTACTGCAGTCTTACGTTCTTCACGGCGTCACAACACTTCAAACTACATCCTTATTTCCCTGACTGTGTGTGACATGTTAGTCAGTTTGACTTTCATCGTGTGTCCTTTTATTACGTCCATAAACTTCGGTAACCAAACTCATAAAGCGAGAGTAGTTGATACTCTTTTGCTTGGGATACTGTACGCGACGGTGTTTTCATCTGGGCTCAATCTGACAGTTATTACGATTGACCGTTATATTTACATCCTTAAACCGTTTTACTACATCAAGCACATGACCGGAAACTACAACATCAAAATTCTCTTGTATATTTGGCTATCAACTGTGATGTATGCTGCCATTCCCAGCATTGTGTACAGGCAAGACAAGTTTCATACTAAATGTATCATTCTACATCCCCCAGTGGCGTACTTTGCTGTGAGTGTTATTGTTACTGTTATATTCTGTGTTATTATATGTGCCTGCTACTTAAGGATCACGTGTGTTGCATTTGACCGTCAGAAAGCAAAGAGCCTTCGAAACGAGCAGCACTGCACACCGCATGACCTCATTTTAGTTAGAAGCAATTGGAATGCTGCTATAAAAAGTGTCCAGTATTTTGCCGCCATGTTTGGCATCATTCTCGTTTGCTATATTCCCTTGACGCTTACTTCATTGATGATCCAGTTATCTTACACACTCCCGACCTATATATCTTATTCTAGTTTTTATATCTTTCAGATCCAACCAGTCGTCAGTTTTATAAGTAATTTTAGAATGAATTCACATTTTCGACTAGGGGTCAAACATATGTTTTTAACGTTTCTTGCGAGTTGTGAAAACCTGAACATGTGTAAGTAACATTTTTATGTCGACTTCAATAATTTGTTATGCGAGTTGAGAGCTATCGAAACAATGTTAACACTTGCATTGTTGGTGATTAGAAGTTACAAGGCCGGCCTCTGTGGCATAGGCGTTGCGAACGAGCTATGTAATGCCGGGGTGCCAGGTTCGATCCCAGCCGCAGGACTTGCGCCATGCGTTGGTTTCAACAGTGGTATCGAGAAGCCGACCGTCCAGGAAAGAGTGGCAAACTACTGGAGGTAAATTTGCCCAGAAAAACCACAACAGCCAAGAAAAAAACAACAACCTGGGGTTGGTTCTGCAACGTCATGTAAAGGATACGCAACTAAATTTTTAACAAGTTATAGAAGCTACTAAAACATCAAGATTTATAGTATGGGAAAACACCGTGAGATCAGATCAAGTAACGAGCACACAACTGTGAGAGCAGAACAGGCTATGATTTTTATAAGTACAAACTGTGATTAGTGATTAGAAAGGATTATCATCATCATAACACTCCGGACAGCTTTGTGCAGTGTTATGCGGATGTTCAAGGAAACGAGCGTGCAGACTATCTTGCTGACACTGCAACTGCTATTTCTGATCAAGTACTTGAAATTTGTTAACACAAACTAACAAATATTGTGTGAATAAAAACTATTGCTTTTCCTGTCAAGATGGCGAGGCCATCGTAGTTTTAAACCAGTCTAAATGTGATGAACTAGACTGTCTTCTAGAAAGTTTGAAAACACTGTGACTGATCCAGCAGAAAGAGACTTGCTAACTTTAGTGCTCGTAGATAAATGAAGAGATCTCAAAAAGAAGTAGAAAAACTATTGTTGACTGCACTAAACTAACTGGAGACCGATTACTCTACCTATTTAAGTAAAAAGGATAGACTGTGGGCACAAAGCTTTCTCATTTCCAGTCATCTCCTTGTGAGATGCTATTTCTGATTTTTTAAAGACCTACTCTGGCTCTTCTCAGGGGCCGCAATGTAGCCCGGCCATTAATATGGTCTAGTGTCTGAATGCGGTTTCTGGGACCTCTCCACTGTGATCCTCATCCACATGGTGGCATTTTGTGTCATCAGGTGTTTATCGCTTGTGTGATGTCCTGGTGAGGTAAAAAACTACTACTACGACTGTCGGCACAAAGTAAATAATTCGTCGTCCCTTTGTGGGATGCAATTTTTTGTTTTTTAAGCCCCACCCTGGCTGTTGCTGGGGGCCCTAACATAACCTAACGGTTTAACGGGTTTTTCGGGACCTCTCCACGGGTGATCCTTACCCGAATGGTGGCACTTTGCATCAGCAGATGATAATAGCTCTGTGTGATGTCCTGGTGGGGTACAACTTACTTACTTACTGTCGGCAAATGGCTGGCCTTGTGACACAAGCGGTTTCATTTGGATGTGACGGTGTTTGTGTTGTTGTTGTTCAAACCCCACAAGGACAATACAACAAGAAACCAACACCCAGTGTCACAATGTGCCACCATTCTAATGAAAATCATCAGAGAACAATTTGTAGAGTCTACGTTCAACCCTTAGGTTGGGTTGTATGGGGCCCCCAACAATCTCCAGAGTGGGGCTTTAAAATAACAAAACTGAATAAAAAATTATTTCCTATACTAGGACGATGTAATAATAGAGTATTGCATTTCAACTGAAATTATGTATAAATCTATAATATAAAACACAAACCTTTTCTGTGTTTCTTGTGTTTATTATAAATGAAGTTTTAACCATTCTAAAACCGTGACTAGTAAAGGGTTTAATTTTAATTTTTCCATAACGACTACAATTTGTAATTTAGCAGTTACATTGGCAGCCCAGCTTATTGTGCATTTCTGTAGTTATTGTGACAATCTGTAAAAGTGAGCTTTCGTTAGAGCTAAATCCTTTCGAATATATTTTCTCCTATAATTTTCCTTGAAAAAGCTAATTAAAAAAAAATATATTTCACTGTTATCTTCCTTGAAATCAAATATCTATAAGTGTCTGGGACAATACACTTGTCTCTCTTCATGATTGTTAAATATTAGTCAAGTATTACAGAGTACGGCTTGGGTGCATTTAGCGGCAGTTATTAAAGATAAGGCAGAGGTGGAAACAAAGATGAAGAAGAAGAAGACGGGATATTAAATATATGGTTTTAGTTAGACTAGGCCCACACAAAAGACTGCGGTGAAGACCAGGATGAGGTAGAGGACGGAAGAATAAGACTTTCTTTCACTATCTCGAGCGAAACCAGGCTGTTAAATCTAATAAAGTATAGACGGAACAGGGATGGAAATTGTGCATGATTTCCACAGGCATAGAAACAGAGCAGTTATGAGGCGACCCGTCTACCGTGATGTTGGAACCTCCCATAACTAACGCACACTAACGATTGTAAAGACAATGGCTTGAACCATTACAGAAGTCCACTGTGCGTGGAGTCACCTTTATTTTTGTTCCGGGACAGGCGTCGATGGAATTGAACGAGCTGATAGGTTGGCTGGATCCTCTATCACTATCAGCCTATGGATCATGCTGATATTAATGATGCCCTCAGAGAAGGATAGAGGACTTTGGGTGCAGTGAATCAACATTGGCAGACTTGGGAATTAGGATCGGTATAGCAAAAAACGAGACGCACACCAGACACATCAGAAGACTTGTTAATCAACATAGAACTGGTACTATAAGCCATCGGACGTTGGGGTTCATACTGAGGGGAGGATCTGAGCACCTATGGGCATGTCTGTAGTGCAATGATGATAACCCAACTAACTAACTAACTAGCTAACGATGTATATGTGCGATTCTTCCTAATTATGACGAGATACAGGGACATTACATTGTGGAATATGTTGTGTCAGTGGGTCATGTGTTTAAATGTACATTGAACTGTTGTTCTGCGTATATATGTTTCTCCTATTAGACCTGAATAAGTACACCACAGAGCTACAGAGGACGTGACAGTTCAAAAGAAACGGACACACAGTGTAGAGAAAAACATACACTAGGATAACACGCATGGGCAGACCACAAAGGCAGTCAGTCATACAACAAACTTGCAAATGTGACAATACAGTTATAACCCGGGAGTGTATAGAACGGTACAACACAAATAACTACTGAACGGAATATTTTGAAAGCATCGCACCCAAAGTTACCGCTGGCATATAGGATGATGCTAATATTAAAAATGATGTGTCTGATGATAAGTAAAGTTAAGCAAACAACAAAAATTTCGAGTTGCCCCATTTGAAAATGGGGGGGAAAACCCGCCTACGGGTTTAAATTTAAAACTAATTTCTTCATTTAAATAAAACCCGCGGAAAAAATTTCAAAAAACAATTTTTAAACACACACAAAGCCCAAACTCCGGGGGCAGATCCCGATTTTACCCCTTTTGGGAAATTTTCACTGTTTCTTTTATGTACAAAAAAAACCTTAAATTTCGGGCACCCCCCGGGGAAACCCCCCAAACTTGCTGTTTTCAAATTGTTTCCTAAACAAACAATAACACAGTCTCCCCCAGTTAAATGTTCCCACAGAAACAATACCAAAATCTCATTTAGTTAACTGTTTCTAAAGAAGCAATATCTCAGCCTCATTCAGTTAACTTCGAGAAATAATATCAAATTCTCCGTCAGTTAACTGTTCCTAAAAAAAAAAAAAAAACAATATCACGGTTCTTTCTCAGTTAACTGTTCCTAAAAAAATAAAAAACAATATCACGGT
>CAJHNH020000660.1:0-35000 GCA_905116865.2 Candidula unifasciata
ATAAAATAGAAAATAGATAGAAGAAAGAAGAAGAAAAAGGGGAAGAAGAAGATAGAAAAAGTAAGAAAAGAAGATAGAAAAAGATGATGAAGAAATGAAGATAGAAGATAGAAGAAGAAAGATAGATAAAATAGAAGATGAAGGGGTTTAGAAGATAGATAGGAAAGGAATGATAGAAGATAGAAGATAGAAGAATAAGTAGATAGTAAGAAAAATAGAGATAGAAGATAGTAGAAATGATGATAAAAGGAAGTAGATATAATAAAATAGATAAAATAGAGTTTTTTCAGTCTAATAGATAGCGGACGACAGACAGACGGACGACAGACAGACAGACGACAGACAGACAGACAGACAGACAGACAGTACAGACAGACATACAACTGGACAGCAGACAGACAGACAGACAGGATTAGATAGATAGATAGATAGACTAAATAGATAGATAGATAGATAGATAGATTAGGTAGATGATAGGATAGGTAGTATAGATAGATAGCATACATAGATACGATAGATGGATAGATAGATAGATAGAATTAGATAGATTAGATAGATAGAACAGTATATATAGATAAGAATAGAAGATTAGATAGCTATGAAAGATAGATAGATAATTATATAGATAGGATATAATACGATGAGATATCTTAAGCTGATATATATAGATAGAGAGGATAGATAGATAGATAGATAGATAGATAGATAGATAGCTAGGATGGATAGATGGATACTAGATAGTATAGATAAGAGAGATAGATCGATAGATAGATAGATAGATATATAGGATATATAGATAGATACGATAGATGATAGACTAGAATAGCATAGTAGAGAGATATATATGATAGATAGATCGATAGAGTGTAGATAGATAGATAGATAGGATAGAGAGATAGATCAGATAGATAGATAGATAGATAGATAGATAGATAGATAGGATAAGATAGATAGAGATAGATAGATTTTTTTTTTTTTTTTTTACGTATCCAGAAACCATGAGTTGTAAACCCTTTGGCTCGGTACTATGGATATCGCAACCCTTCGGCCTTGATTCCATTATAGGTACCGTTTAATCTGGGAGAAATGTGGCTTTTCTGCCCACCCCCGGGAGTGAACCCGGACCACAAAGAGTTCGTCACCCGGCCGCCGCGAAAGTCAGGTTTAACCAACTTCGCTAGAGAGCCTGGCAGATAGATAGATAGATAGATAGATAGATAGATAGATAGATAGATAGATAGATAGATAGATAGATAGATAGATAGATAGATAGATAGATAGATAGATAGATAGATAGATAGATAGATAGATAGATAGATAGATAGATAGATAGAGATAGATAGATAGATAGATAGATAGATAGATAGATAGATAGATAGATAGATAGATAGATAGATAGATAGATAGATAGATAGATAGATAGATAGATAGATAGATAGATAGATAGATAGATAGATAGATAGATAGATAGATAGATAGATAGATAGATAGATAGATAGATAGATAGATAGATAGATAGATAGATAGATAGATAGATAGATAGATAGATAGATAGATAGATAGATAGATAGATAGATAGAGAGAGAACGACTAGAGATGAAACAGCCAGAGATAGTACAGCTATAGTGAATCAGGTGACGCACCATATGTCTAAAGAACCAATAGCGTGAGTGCTGTGCTGTACTTCTACTAATCTGAATGCCGTGTTGCCGTTCACGATGTACCAGTCACAAGTGACAACGCGCATCAAGATACTGCTGGACCATATACTGGAACAACAAGTGTCAATCATTCCCTGACTTATAATATGTGCTATATTTGAAGAGTTAATTAAATGTTGCTATGGAAATAACCTGGGGTGAAAAAGTTGCCACGCCCCTGGAATCATTATTCATGAGCTAACTTTTCATCGCTTCCGTTGCCGCGCGTTGCTCTTTTATCTCATTCAATACCATGTGTATTTTCCCTTATTTCTCTGCTAGTTATTATTTACCTGAATATAAAAGAGATTTATTTTTGCTTTTCATAAAAAGGGCCTTTTGGAAGAAACTAAATCCATTCTTATTTTGAGTGACCCCTAGACCTGATGTGTTATATGTGGGGAGGGGGGGGGGGGCAATTTCGAGACAATGAACCAATCATTGTGCGCATTACAGACCACGGTGCTATCGCTGGAGAGAGGGTCGACCAATCAGAGACCTGGTTACGTAATTTGTGTACTCCACTTGTGTAAACACGGCCCGTTTATCCCTGGCCAAACATTGGGGCCCCGGGTGGAGAGTCGGTGGCTATCTGCGAGTGTGGCTCGGATTATCACAAATTTCAGATTAGCAGGACTCGGTCAAGAAGTCATTCCGGGACCTGTAGTGTTTGTTCAACGGTCGCTGGGTATGACTGTAAAGATTTAGCCGAAATTCTTTTGCCTGTTTGGGCAAATCCCAGGGCTCAATCACCCACTCCAAAGGACCCAGAAGCCGGGTCGATGAGTGTACTTGAGGTGTGTGTATGTTTCTGTGAACTTTCGTGCAGTTCTGGTCTGGGACAGTATTACAAGTTGCTGAAATATTTCGGCCATTTTAAGATACACGACTTTTAGAAATCCCGCTGAAGGTGAAATCTTAAGGAAGGTGAGAAAGAGGTAGACAACATATAAAGTGGGAGGAAATGATTAAGAGATGGACGTGGAGAACTGTAGAGAGAGTTCCCAACCTGAGGGCATACAAAGTAATGTAGTTCAGTTTCATACAACGCCAGTCTGGCACATGATTGATTGATGAGTTTGTTGTGTGATAAATTTTTTCTGTTTGCATAGGTAAATTAGCAAGAGGGGAAGATCTGGTGCCTGATCAAACGAAACGCACACATACATTCGTTAGTGTGGTGTGGGCGATGTGTTTTGTCTGTGCGCGTGGCAGAGTTCAATAATAACATGGGGAGGGAAACAGTAGGAGTGGGTGGCCATTATATACATAGAGTGATTAATCGATAGGAAACCTTAATGTAGAGAGAAATACAAAGAAATATTTAGACAAATAATCATGCTCTCAAACACATTTGTGGACACACATGTTAAGTTAACAAACGAACGAACTTAATTTTCCAAAGGTTACAAACTGGGCACCCAGGCCGGTCTTTCATTTAGCCCTTTCAGATACTCATCTTTCGCAGATCAGTTGTGTTTTGATCTATAAGCATCTTATGTTTATAACAGACAGACGGAAGAAAGACTAAAGGAAATGGCCAGACAGGCAAACACAGAATCAAGTGGACAGTGACCGAAGTGAACAATCAATAAGCGGGGTCTTTAGAGAACGTCGCTCTCGTCGCGGTACGTTTACACGTCTCTCTTTCTCTAACCAGTTCTCCGACGCTTTGTGTGTGTGTGTGTGTGTGTGTGTGTGTGTGTGTGTGTGATAGCCAGTGAATCTTCAATATCTTGTATCCACTTTCACGGAAGTCTGCAGCTGCCTCGTTTTCCGGAAACGATACCCCCCCCCCCCCCCCCCCCCCTCACCGCTCTTTCCTAGCCTCACTAGTCACAACAGATTTATACGGAATAATTCTAATTTGTCTATATCTAAACTACTCTCTCTTTCTCCGTCTTTATTAATTACTCTCTTCTGTCTCTCCCTCATTCTGTCATTCTTGTGTCTGCCTCTCCTACACTCTGTCCCTTTTTCTACTAACATATCCCCAGTCGCTGTTTTCTCTATTTCCTCCTCTGCTTCTTTTGTCAAACGGATTTTCCTGTTGCTTTTTTGCTTCTCCTTCAGGCTATTCTTGTCCCCACATTTTAGTCTGAGCCGTACTTTTTCCTCCTTTGTCACTTTATAGATTGTTTTCTCTCGTCCCGACACGCTTTCGCTGTTGTTACATCCCTTGCCTTCTTCTATTACATACAGCACTCTTTTCTGTAAAAGAGGACGGTGTCACCTTTATGTTTTCATCGTAGACTTTTTTATCTTTATTTCTCCACAATTTTCCTTTTTCTTTTTTCTCTTACATTATCTCTTTTCATACTATCTCTCGGTATTTTTTCACATTTATTTATTTCTCCGTTTTTGCTGTTTCATTTTTTCAACTCGTCCCTTTCTCCTGTTTTTCATTCTTCTGTTATCTCTGTCTGCCTATCTGTCCTACTGTCCTATTTTTGCCTGAGAATAACATCTAATCTATCTAATTATTCAGGTAATAATCACAGGTTCAGATAGATTACTGAAATTATCCCAATCGTTTTCCTTTTTCAAATTGCACGTTACCGGGATCTCGATTGATCGGTGCTGAAAACTTCCACACATCAATCACAACATTTAATTTTCACTTCCAGTTATCACTGATTTAAGTTAATTGACCTGCTTGATCGACTGTGCTGCGTACTTGCCAACTTCAGGTATTGACAACTGACTGGGAGGAAACGCCAGCGATCTGCATTTTTGTACTTATTTAGAAATTATAATTGATATTAAGATACAGCAAGCCACTTGACGTGGTGTGGTTTGGCGTGGTGGGAATGGATGACAGTTGAGTGAAGTTACTTTCATGTCAAATTTCACGTTTATTAATATAAAAGGGATCCATCGTTATAGCAAGCTGGTCTTTGACCAATTGGGTGAGAATTCGAAGTTAAAGTTATTTCAATATCAGTATAAGCCATCAAAGCAGTCGAAGTAACTGTCGCTGCAGCAGTAGTAGTACGAACGAACGAACGAACAAATTTTATTTTCGAAGGGTTACAAATTGGGCACGCAGGCCCGTCTGACATTCGGCCCTTCTAAGCACTCATTTTTCAGAGTATCAATGCCTGTTATAAATAATGCATGTTATGGATATAATAAAGAAATATGCATTATAGAATAATGCTTACATACATCATGTGTACACAGTCTTACACACTCAGACATACGTATATATACTCTTACATTCTCATACATGCACATTCATATACAGACATACCTAATACACATACACGCATCTACATACATACACAAACACAAGAGACACACACATAGTGTGTAGTAGCAACAAGAGCAGCAACAACAGCAACATCTGATGCAGCAGTAGTAGTGGTAGCTGTAGTAGTGGTGGTGGTAGTTGTTGTTAGAAACAATATCATCCCTCTTCATAGCATGCACGGCAAGGGGTATATGGTGCTAACATGAGACCGGTACGGATGAACCGCTGACTACATGGGACGAATGTTGGGCAGAAGATGTGCGACTGGCCTGGGGTTGGGAGTCAGATACCGGAGCATGAACTCAATGATTCACTTATAGTCAAGCACTGATATACCAATACATTATCTAACATAGACATCTGATCGGTAGGGGTGTTTGTGTTGTTATTTTTGTCACAGGGTTGGTGGTGGGGTCGGGGAGGTGGCTTGATCATTTAACTAGAAAACGACACTGATCGATGGGTAGATGCATGATTGATAACTGATAGGTAGACAGACTGACGAACAGACAGGCTGACAAACAGACAGGCAGCTCAACTAATCGACTGAGATAGACACGCAGACATTTATATGGACAAATAGACAGACGGACGACAGACAGACAGACGGACGACAGACAGACAGACGGACGACAGACAGACAGACAGACAGACAGACAGACAGACAGACAGACAGACAGACAGACAGACAGACAGACAGACAGACAGACAGACAGACAGACAGACAGACAGACAGACAGACAGACAGACAGAGATAGATAGATAGATAGATAGATAGATAGATAGATAGATAGATAGATAGATAGATAGATAGATAGATAGATAGATAGATAGATAGATAGATAGATAGATAGATAGATAGATAGATAGATAGATAGATAGATAGATAGATAGATAGATAGATAGATAGATAGATAGATAGATAGATAGATAGATAGATAGATAGATAGATAGATAGATAGATAGATAGATAGATAGATAGATAGATAGATAGATAGATAGATAGATAGATAGATAGATAGATAGATAGATAGATAGATAGATAGATAGATAGATAGATAGATAGATAGATAGATAGATAGATAGATAGATAGATAGATAGATAGATAGAATGTGTATGTATTTGCCCTCATGGGCATTTAACTATAGCCCCATTATCGAACAAACATCGATTGATGACAAATGACATATTCAACGAAACTCTGTCGAGTTATTTTACTCTCTTGTCTTCATAACTGATTTTTTTTTCCCTCTCTCTTTTCCTGATGAAACCGTCATAAAAACAGCTGTGTGTATGTGGACACGTAAGCCCAGTGTATGTGGACACGTAAGCCCACGGAAAAACGTGAAAGAACTAAAGCCTAAGAAGTGAGCAGCCGGCGGCTTGCTGCTTCCGTCCGATTAATTCTCACAAGAGAAGACAACTTGTAGTGATTACATTCCAATTGTCGAGAGTTTAGAGTTACGGGACGCGTTTCAATTTGTGGAGTAATTTTGTCTTGTACGAAATACAACTTGAACCGATTTCAAACACTTATGTGGCAAACAGACTAGAACACAGAAACGTGCCATCAAGGAACTGCAGAGGAAACAAAATTGCTGATGACGTTTAGGTCTGCAGGCGAAAGTGAACCATCTTTGACAAGATAAAGATATGGCATTTGTCTGTGTAGTTCTGCAGAAACTTGTCGCAATTGGCTGTGTTGTTTAAAACTGGGTTTTACTTTTGGAAAGTAATACCGCTTTAACCTTGTTCTATCTGCGAGAGTTCGTGAGGGGAGTTGATGAAGAGGGGTGGCGCAGGGCTGTGGCTTTCAATGACTCAGAAATTCAACATGAAAAGACGAGCAATGCCGATCATAATTGTAGCTAATTTATGTCTGCCGTTCTTCTATGTGGAAGTTAGATAATAGCATTTGTTGAAAACGAATCCTCAAATTTCATGAACTTAAGATGATGTGGTTGGTTCAGCTTGTCGATTTTTCTCAATCGTTTATAACTGCCAAGATTGGGTTTAATTGTTGGCATTTCCTTCCATAGCGCTGGGGGAGGGTTAATAGTTTGGCATTGTTCCATGGGTCAGGAGTTAAAGCGCAGTGCTGTTGCACAAAGAGAAATATTGACTCATAAAGTGGCGTTTGAAACTAATTTAAACTGTTATAGAGTGCTTTTTTTTTCAGAAAAAAAAATAGCTGTTCATGTCTTCTTGTATTGTCATAGGATAGTTTTCATTTTTGTCTTTATCATAATCATGTGTCTCATCATCATCATCATCATCTGTACCGTTGTGGTTATTGTTATCACCAGTATCTTTGTTTGTATTTGTAAAAGCAGCATAATTATTATCAATATAGTTTTCATTTTAATGATCATCTTTATTGATGATATTATCATTAGCCACATTATATTACTATTGTTGTCGTTAAAATAGTTGAATATGTTGGTCCTATAATCTCACAGTGTGGGACCTAGGACCTCATTTTTGGGGGTGGGGGGGGGGGTCTCATTGCTCCTTAACAAGCATGTCGTAAAAGTCGACTATTTAGGCGAGTTTCTTTTTAAAGTTAGTGCATCCGCCACAGAGACACAAAACCAAAATTATGCAAACAAAGAAGCCAGATTTGTTTTAAAAAAACGTGTTCTGGAACACGTCTAAAGTCCAGAAATGGACAACAAAAACCAGATATTCCGCCGAAGTTTACAGCCGATGAACACGAATACTATCATACTCATCCTTTTGGTATCATTATCATGGGTATCATTATCATGGGTATCATTATCATGGGTATCATTATCATGTGTATCATTATCATGGGTATCATTATCATGTGTATCATTATCATGGGTATCATTATCGTGGGTATCATTACTGTCAGCATTATTATCATTGCCATAGCCGACATCAGCTAGTGTGAAAACAGCTTGTACTGCAACTGTCCGAGATCATCCCACGCATCTGCGGCCGTTCGTTTGTAGCTGCTAATGTTCCATAGTTGACTTTGTGACTTTTTATCCATCTATTTCTGGAGCCATTTTGGGAGCAAATCACAGCCTTGTGCGTGGAGCAGACGGTTAACTATAGCCCTGCTTCATGGGAGAGGATGTTGCGGCACCGGCAGACCTTCTATTACCATTGCTGGATACTTAACTGTGAAAGGATGAGCGTTGTGTTTAGGTTAAGGATGTGTGTGATGTACTGTTCAGATGAGAAGAAACGTATAGGGCGTGGAATGGTACGCTGTTGTAGATGTGTTTCTTCTTCTTCTTCTTCTTCTTCTTCTTCTTCTTATTATTATTATTATTATTATTATTATTATTATTATTATTATTATTATTATTATTATTTTTAATTATTATTATTATTGTTATTATTATTATTATTATTCCTAATTTTCTTCCTTTTCTTCTTCTTCTTCTTCTTCTTCTTCTTCTTCTTCTTCTTCTTCTTCTTCTTCTTCTTCTTCTTCTTCTTTTTCTTATTCTTCTTCTTCTGCTTCTTCTTCTTTTTTTTCTTCTTTTTCTCCTTCTTCTCTTTCTTCTTCTTCTTCTTCTTCCTCTTCTTCCTGTTCTTCTTCTTCCTTTTCTTCTTCTTTATGATCTTCTAAGTCTTCTTCCTATTCTTCGGCATCATCTTTTTTTATTCAAGTATTCAAGTTCAGAAAGGGGGGGGGGGTGGGGGGGGGGGGGGGAGATCTGGCGAGAGACCGAGTTTTTTTTTTCTTTCTAGAAAGATTCTGATGAGATGATTTTCTGCAAAGGACCATTCGATCTCTTTCAATTGTGGGTTCCCTGACCTATTGTCGGGAAAATAAGTATAGACCCACGGCCTTCACAATAAGTATGTCGTAAAATGCGACCAAAAATGCGTGTGCTTAAATGAAATTCATTGAGCCGAACGATGCAAATATCGCATCCTCGTAAAACACAACACATCGTGCAATTCATAGTTTTAATGGCAAAAGAAGAAACAAAAAAAAAAAGGGGGGGGGGTGTTAGGTTTTGTGAATACTGCCAAGTCGGCTCTGTGGCTAAGTCGATGCGAAAGCTTCGTAATGCCGGGATGCTGGGTCCGATCTCAACTGCGGGCCATGCGCCTGGTGTTGGTTTCGACAGAAAGCCGACCGTCCAGAAGCAATGGCAAACTACTGGACGTAATTTTGCCTAGAAAAACCACACGGTTCTGCAAAATCCTGTAAAGGATACGCCAAAAAAATGGATACTGCCAAACAAAGATGGCTAACTACATGTTTGCAGATACGACAGACAGAAGAACAGATCCCGCCATCACGCTGGCGACGACGCCCAGTAGCGTCTGACGTATCTGTCCCAGAACAACCATCATTGAAAGCCTCCCATGTGCCAGCCATACTGGCCATCCCAGCGGAGTGTTTCTGTGGAGCCGCGCTGACTTCTAGGGAAATCATCGAACAGAAGACCCAGCTTTGGCGCTGCCAGGACAGAAATCAGCTTGCACAAGGATTGCTGTATTTAATTCATAATTGCTGTGTTTAACCACTTGCCGCCCCATTTTTTTCTCCCTTTATTTAGATCGGTGAAGGTTTACCCCCCCCCCCCCCCCCAAAAAAAAAAAATTAACTCCAGATAAACAAATCTGGGAAAATGGACTTGTATGTTATTTGCATTACCTTCTGTAAGTTGACTTGTGTTGGAAACGTTAACTTTAGAATATGATTTGTTTATAATCATTTATTTTAGAGTTTTAAACAGACAGCTGATTGTTAAAGATGAAGTTTAGAATACGAAATGTGTAGTTTGCTTACATTTACCTTAGAAGAGTATACAGATAATTTACTTGGGATGGTTAGCCTTCAAAAAGAAAATTAATATATAACGATGAACTTTAGATATGGAATGGACAGTATTTTGGAATCATTAACATTGCACTACAATACTGTGAAATGAACAGTTTTGTCGTTGTTGTGTTTGGGTTGCTGAAACAACAGAGAAGATTTTTGTGGGTAGCGTAAATTGATTTCATAATTGCAACAAGTAATAACAGTACCACACAGTTAATTTATCAGCGTGTCACATGCCGATGAGCACAGACAATAAAGGGTAGTCGTCTCACGCGATCACCACATTTTCAGATCAGGTCTTGGCTCTTGTCTCGCTTCTACTATGTGGCCAGGCCATTTAGACATGTTTTTTTTTTTAGCTCTGTGTGTCTACTATTTGTTTTATATTTGTTTTTCTGTTTTTCATCGCAATTGACAGTCCTCACACTGTTTAGGTACTGTGTGTCTCCGTGTGAGTCCCGGAACGCCATAGTTGTGAGGGGTGGGGGATAGACTCACTGCCTTTAAACCTTTTAACAAGCATGTCGTAACAGTAGACTAACTGGAGTGTTTCCTTAGAAGTATTAGTGCATCTGCTCGAGAAGTAAGAAATTACAGTCTTCATACAAATACGCCAGATCTGTAAAACGGAGGTGCACGCTAAACACAAGTTCTGGAATAAGAACAAACTGCAGAAGTGTACGAACAATCAGAACTTGTTGCTAGACTTCACAACCGGCTGATGCGAAGAAGAGGAAGAGGTACTATGTGCAAGGATGTTGCCAGAACATATAAAGCACACTTGATATGAACTTACTTCCAGACTACAGGCTGGTGCTATCTATCCCTACCTGACGCTACACCTGGGGCCAGGTGTCGTCTGCATTGAGGTCAAGGCAGTGGAGTCGCAGCTGTTGCCAGATAAGTGCACGGGGAAACTGACATTGAGTTAATAACATATTCATGAGATGGGTCGATCAGTTGGCTTCCTTCATCTTTCAAATATTCATTCCACATTGTAGAGTCAGTTGTGCAAACAATTATGTGCAGTCTTTGCATAGATATAATGATAATAATAATAATAATAATAATAATAATAATAATAATAACACAATAATAAGTGTAAAACATCAATAACAAATGATACTGCTGCTCTGGTGTAGCAGTCTTATCTGTTTTGTCATCTATCTGTCATTCTTTTCTCCCTGCGTTTTTCCGTCTGCTTTTTCTACAGGTGTGTGTGTGTGGGGGGGGGGGGGTTGTGGGTTCCACTGCAGAGATATTTACTTTTGCTTTTATCAATTGTTATTAATTATTGCCCTTGTCTTGATTCACTGGAATGTGTTTACTTCTCTCGAATGTTAACGCTAGCACACAGAGAAACGCGTCTAGTCTAGCGTCTGGTCTAGCGTCTGGTCTAGCTACTGAGTCTCGACATCTCCAGGCATCTGCCTTGACCACTTAGCTGTTGAAATCACTGAGGTGAGTATAAATCAATCCTCTTTCCACACCTAGAAACTGATTGGGTCTGTCATAATGGCCTAATTTATTTCTAGACAGAGTTGGCACTTCATAATAACGTGGGTTTAACACCATATGCCAAGCACTCCTGTCAAAATCTTGAATTTACGATGGACATATATACAGTAACTTGACAACATGCTTTATGCATTTCAGCATTAGAATGAACCACAGTGAAGACAGTAAGGTGTAAACAGAAAGATCACGTGATGCATTTGGTAATCACTTGGCTGGTCTTGAATTTCTAGTGAAAATCAATATTGTCAAAATGTCTGTTATCGCCTTTAGTATAATAATAATTGGAAGGGAAAAAAAATCATTTTGACATGTGAGCCTTTTATATTTTAAATAAAATATTTATCTTTAAGGAGATTTAAACACATGACTACCGACGTGTAGGCGAGAGTGCTGACTACTTCCCTACAGTTGCGCAAAGTTCTCATAACGACCTGTTGTCATTCATCGACACATAATGCGTATATTATTTAATTACCCCGTTTGTGTAGCCTTAAAGTCCTGATACTTTAACTGATGAAATGGAAAAGAAGAGTATAGTCCAGGTAAAGAAGAAGATTGAATGTGCACAATTGAGATTAAATTGATATCAATCTGATTAAGCTCTGATCAACAGAGATGAATTCTACAAACAACTTTCGTGTTGATTACCTCACTGACAGCCATGACTTTCCCCCGATTACCAAACAATTGTGGCAATAGTTCATGTTTACAGATCATGTTCTTGCCGGCACGGCGATCGTTCAAATAGATGTTTGTCCTGCAATTAAACCGATTCCAGTGTCTATACACACACAAGTTGTGTGCCATGTTAATGTGTTTATAGATTTTTAGCAACTGGGGAAATAGCTGAAGCAGTAGACTTTGGAATATAATTATTTATTCACACGTGTTTCTATAAACGGTGATAATTCACAGCTGTAAATATTTATCGTGTGGTATTTGTGGACATCAAGACAGTTTAAACATGATTCTATAAACAGAAATGGCCCTAGGGCTGTGACACAGTAACGATTTTACGCTTTTTAAGCGAGATACTTATTCAGTAAAATGATCAGTTCTCTCTTGTGATGTTAGCTGAAGATAGACGAGACATATTTACAGTCAGAGTTACTGGTGTCATCGGAATCAGAACTCTTATCTTGCTGCTGAAGATGAGGACGTAGCGCGTATGGGAATGTCATGAGTGTTGTGATGTCGATTTTTAATTCAACATTCTTTTTTCACTGCCTTTGCTGTCCAGTGGAAGCAGATATATATCTCTGTTTGACTCCAATGTGATGAAGGAATTTTAAGATCGGGGTGTGAACCGAGGACTAAGACAGGTTGTTAGAAGGTGGCGGAACACACGTGTAGGGATTTCTCAAGAATAATAAAAAGAAAAGGCGGTGCTTTCCTTTTAGCCGACCCAAATGACGTCACGGGACAGTCCAATATTTTAGAGGGTGGTGAGAGCGGGTTTTCGTTGTGTTTTGTTCTGTCGCGCGTTTCTTTCAACACCAAGTGTTTTGAGCGTTAAAATAACCCTCACCCTAATCGTAACCCTAACACTTACCTAACCAAAACTATACGCTTAATCTACCATCGCCTAAAACATTTGGCTGTCCCGTGACCTGTGGATTTCCTTTGTTTGTGATCAGCTAATGAGAAAGTACCGACAGGGCTCCCTCCACGCTATAGTGCGTATCGTATATGAGATGTTGGCCCCAAATTCGCATCGACTTATCGTCTATCTGGGCACTCAACCTGCCTTGGGGTATAGGTCTTATCTCAAAGCATTTGAGCCGGTGAGCATTGACGCTAGCCTCTGAATGTCTGAGATCTTTAGCACGAGCTGTCTCTGGTATAATCCTGGACCCGATAGAGACTTGGTGAAACAGTAGGAAGCCAGTCGTGAGGTCCCTACTGTTTCAAATTGCACTAGCTAATCACATAAAGATTTAAAACAGACAATACACCTTTTATACAGATGCATAATGGAAAAATAGCATCTTTTAGTTTGTATAACCACAAAAATGAAATTTAATTCTCAAAAAGGTTTTAAGTTACTGCTGATAAGATTTCTAGGATAAACAAAGTTTGTAAATATATTTTTTTACAGGTTGCATTTTCAGAAAATTACATATGTGAAAAATAAGGAATTTCTAGAGGCTCCTGCAGATTGTGCAGCCTCTCATTATCTTATTTGGACATTGGTATGTGACTACTGGACACGAATTATAGGGGTGATTGCGGAAAACTAACGAACCTCCATTCTTCCGTCGTCTAACATGAGGTCTGAAATGTGTTACGTCTGGCTCCAGGTACAACTGCTCGTGACAGTTCTAGTGTACATGGATTGATTCTGTGAAACCACACGTCACCGCTTGATTGTTTTCCTCGATTATTAATGGCCATGTTTGTTTTCTAAAGCCGATTACATCAAGTGTGTATCACGTGACAGCTGAAACTCTGACGTCAGATGGCAAGAGTTCATGCAGACAGAATGGCTATTTGGGAAGCATTTTTTTTTTCCTTTTTCATTACAAATTAAATTAATTGGCGCAACGAATAAATGCAGTCCAGCAGTTACAATCACACGCACGCACTTACACACACACACGCTCAATAATAATTTATAGCTAGTTCATGGCCACATAAATACACGTCTCCCTCACACGCATGTACACATATGCACACATAAAAACACACAAGCGCACGCGCGCACAAGCATACTCTTGAAAATATGTTCCAATCCGGGTGTGATCACTATTGCTTTCAATTTCTGTGTTGTCTACTGTGTGCTCTAATCTCTAATGCATTTCTCGGACCCTGCTGGGGCGGGTATATGAGGGTGAAGGTATTTCTCGAAGTATCTGGATAACCTCAATGTCACAAACAGCACACGTTGTTGTCCACGCTGGGTTAGATTTCACTGATAAACAAAGAGAACAACCAAGAAACAATGCACAAACAGCACACGTTATTGTCCACGCTGGGTTAGATTTCACTGATAAACAAACAAAGAGAACAACCAAGAAACAATGCACAAACAGCAGACGTTATTGTCCACGCTGGGTTAGATTTCACTGATAAACAAACAAAGAGAACAACCAAGAAACAATGCACAAACAGCACACGTTGTTGTCCACGCTGGGTTAGATTTCACTGATAAACAAACAAAGAGAACAACTAAGAAACAATGCACAAACAGCACACGTTGTTGTCCACGCTGGGTTAGATTTCACTGATAAACAAACAAAGAGAACAACCAAGAAACAATGCACAAACAGCACACGTTGTTGTCCACGCTGGGTTAGATTTCACTGATAAACAAACAAAGAGAACAACCAAGAAACAAATGCACAAACAGCACACGTTGTTGTCCACGCTGGGTTAGATTTCACTGATAAAACAAACAAAGAGAACAACCAAGAAACAATGCACAAACAGCACACGTTGTTGTCCACGCTGGGTTAGATTTCACTGATAAACAAACAAAGAGAACAACCAAGAAACAATGCACAAACAGCACACGTTGTTGTCCACGCTGGGTTAGATTTCACTGATAAACAAACAAAGAGAACAACCAAGAAACAATGCACAAACAGCACACGTTGTTGTCCACGCTGGGTTAGATTTCACTGATAAACAAACAAAGAGAACAACCAAGAAACAATGCACAAACAGAGGCATGCAGCGGTAACGTAGTTGATGAATTCTTGGACACAGAGAAGTGGAGGGACTGGGTGGGGCCGGGTGGGGCCGGGAGGGACTGGGTGGGGCCGGGTGGGGCCGGGTGGGACTGGGTGGGGCCGGGAGGGACTGGGTGGGGCCGGGTGGGGCCGGATGGGGTAGAGGTGAGGGTGGAATCTCCTATCTGAGTAGTGTTGGACAGGGACTTGAACATCAGGCCCCAGACTGACTGGCCTGGGGAGCTTGTTGAGGATGATGTGTACCTGTATGTGCATGTGTGTGTGTGTGTGTGTGTGTGTGTGTGTGCAGGCGCGCGCGCGTGCGCCCACTCGTGTTTGTGTGTGTGTGTGCGCGCGCCATTGGCTGATATTTATAGTCTCCGCGAAGAATTTTAGCTCCAGACAAACCCAGCAGGAAATGTTCTGTGCAGAACAATATGGAAGGAGCCGCTTGTGATGTTCTGTGAAGAACAATATGGAAGGAGCGGTTTGGGATGTTCTGTGAAGAACAATATGGAAGGAGCGGTTTGGGATGTTCTGTGAAGAACAATATGGAAGGAGCGGTTTGGGATGTTCTGTGAAGAACAATATGGAAGGAGCGGTTTGGGATGTTCTGTGAAGAACAATATCGAATGAGTTAGAGGAGACGGTCAAATATATGATGGCTTGGCACGAGTTAGTTCCCCATCTGTGCATCATCTGAGGCAGTGGGTGAACACAAAGAGAACCTAAATCCGATTTGCAAAAGGAAAATTGTTTCCAGGAAGACCATAATCCCAATGGAATGTGGATGTGATAAATGATTCGGACATGCCAGCAAGAGAAACAGGACATCGGGATTACGGCTTGAGCAATCTGTAATGGGACAAAACATTCTGTAGTAGGCACACAACTAGATGATGGATGTTGTCTGGATTTGAGCAATGCATTCGTACTTGTTAGAAGTGATATAAATGGTCTAGTTTTCAGTTTACACACACACACCCATACACACACACACACACACACGCACAAATGTGTGGCTGCCTGTGTCAATTTGCAGTCTCGCTGTGAAAAACGATTTAATCCGCCCCAGATGTGCTCTTGTAAGTATTCTGTTTGTCTGATTTGTTTCGTCCCCCATGTTACTGATAAATGCTCAGTCATTGATCTGCACTTATAGTTGGCAACATGAATGAAGTTGACGGCATAGCTCACACTAAACAATATAATATGAAAGCTCTTGGGGAGGATGTTAGTTGTATCCTGGGACGAGGCGATGCAGACCTTGGTTGGCCGCTGGTCACGGAAGGAGGCTCTAACAGGGGACAGCTCCTTGCGCTTTGAAAACATATTGCAACATATAAGTATCTTACATCTATTTGTGGTTTTTTTTTCGGTTTAGTAATTACCCTCTGTAGATCTGTGTGTGTATGTGTGTGTATGTATGTATGTGTATGTACGTGTGTGTATGGTGTGTGTATGTGTGTGTATGTATGTGTATGTATGTGTGTGTATGGTGTGTATATGTGTGTGTATGTGTGTATGTATATATGTGTATGTGTGTATGCGTATGTGCATTGTGTGTGTAAATGTGTGTGTGTATGTGTGTGTGTGTGTATGTGTGTGTGTATGTGTGTGTGTGGCCAGTTACTGTGCTAAGTAAAAACTTATTTTTACAATTGTCCAAACACCTCCAGTTCTATTTAGAACTTTGCCATGAATCATAAGGTAATATCTATCCCTAGTTGAGGTAGACAATGTAAACACAACCTACGCCTGCCCTTTGACTGCAAAAGTCAATTACTGGTCAAATACCACATGCTCTCTAACGTGTTTCTATATGCTTGTGTTTTTTTTTCATGCGCAATTCTCTCTGTTGCACAAGTATCGCAAGATTGTGTTTTATAGAGTGTCTACAAATGTACAGATCATCCATAACAACAAACCTCCCGTCACTTCTTTATTTTAAAAAAAGAATACCATTATATTTTTTTTCAAACCACTCACATCTTTTTATCGTACATATGGTGAGTGTACAATTTATTCGGGATCCCCTCCCCTCTCCCTCCTGTCCCTCCCCTCCCTTGCCTCCCCCCCCCCCACTTGCCTCCTCCTTGTAACAAGAAGCACATAACATTTCTCTTAACTTCTCGTCATAGTGAAGCCAACACTTGAACAGTTCTCAGAAATGTCCCCACTTATCTAACCAGCACTAGGGTTGAAGGAGGCGAGCACGACGAAAAGAAAACCCTAAGACGAACGTTGGTCAGAGAAGCCAAAGCTGCTGGACCAGATTCCATCCACGACAATGAACTCACTGTACAGTATAAAACGGAATGGAGCAATACATGCGAGCCATATATGAGATATAATCACACAACAAGGATAATGACATGACTAACCACTACATCATTAAGAATCTCAATTTACCAACTAAACAAAACACCACATCGATCGCTTCACTAAATTTCTCCAGTAAAACCAGGACAGTTTTTCACAGTATCTTTCAATTTCCCAATTAATTTTTAAGGAAGCTTTGTAATAATTTTTTGTCTTTGTAACAATTTTCTGTCCTTTTCCATCGAAACTACCAACGTTTCACTTCTTCGCCCAAATACCAAATGAAAACAATCTACCAATTTATCACTCATATAACATTCTAAATTAACCAAAGCCGCAGGTTAACAATTCCCTTAAATTTGAAAATTCAAATAAGTAATGAAAAAATAACTCCCACCAACTACACACCCACAAAGGAGCAATTGTTAAATTATTTTCTTTACATTTCTTATTGACAAAAACAACATCAACAATTTGCCGAATTGTCTCATTAATAACAATAACATATCTATAATTGCCCAAAATGTCTCATTAATAACAAGAACATATCTTTAATTGCTCAATCCTCTCATTAATAACAAGAACATATCTTTAATTGCTCAATCCTCTCATTAATAACAAGAACATATCTTTTATTGCCCAATCCTCTCATTAATAACAAGAACATATCTTTAATTGCTCAATCCTCTCATTAATAACAAGAACATATCTTTAATTGCTCAATCGTCTCATTAATAAAAAGAACATATCTTTAATTGCCCAATCGCCTCATTAATAACAAGAACATATCTTTAATTGCCCAATCGCCTCATTAATAACAAAAACATATTTTTTATTGCTCAAACGTCTCATTAATAACAAGAACATATCTTTAATTGCCCAAACGTCTCATTAATAACAAGAACATATCTTTAATTGCCCAATCCTCTCATTAATAAGAATCATACCTAAAACCGTTTGATTATCTTCCTAGCACATCACATTTCCCATATATTCTGAGGGACAAAAAAAAAAAAACACACACACACACAAAAAGTTGTCACTAAAAGCTTCGCTTAGAACAAACTTAAAAAGAAGTGTGTCACCTTTTGGTAAATAGACACACATCCAGCTATTTTTTCACTGACGATTGAAGCAGAAAAGTCAACACGAGGACTGTCCTAACTCTCCCCGTGTGTACAAAAAACACATCCAGATTTTCCCACCCCTCTCCGTTATTATAAACACATCAAAATTGTCCTAAACCTTTCCATTCATATAAAACATCAAAATTGTCCTGAACCTTTCCATTCATATAAAACATCAAAATTGTCCTCCAGTCATCATTACCATAAAATATAAAAATTGTCCTAACCCTCTTCATTAATATAAAACATCAAGGTTTTTCAAACTTTCTCCGTAAATATCAAAACAAACTCTATAAATTCAAACAACACAAGAGAATTTGCCATAACCCTCTCCGCTGCTACAAAAAACTCATCAAGATTCCTCCGAGCCTGTTCTGTTGATTCACACATTTGAATTAAATATATTTGGTAGTACAAACATACATTTGAATAAATATATCCGTTAATACCAACACCTTATTTGCCTAACGGTCTCTGCTAAATGAAAACCCACATAAGCTTTAATCTATAGGATAAGTATAAACTCACCAAGATTTGCAAAGACTTCTAGTGAGAAATACAAACATCCAAACATCACAACTAAATAGCCTAATAACACGTTTGGGTTTGTGTGTGTAGAGGTAGGTTAACCCTATCCTAAATTCCCGCCAACAAGATGGGATGAAACAAGCAACCAATTGTAGACAGGAAGCACAGCATAAATATAATAGTTCCTATGTTTTAATTGTATGTTCTAATGTTAATCGGTGCACGTGCAGTTCTGGGGCGCGTGTTTTAGAAACATAACATATAATTGTCGTTGATTTTTCTCTTTTCTTTTCTTTTGTTTCTCTTGCCTATAATTGTGGGTGGCATTAGGGTGTTGAACTAGACGGCAAATTGTTATTTACTGTGTATTGTATGAAGTTCTTATCTACATTGGTTTTACTGCCATTGTTATACCAAAAAAAATGTTTCATCGTCAACATCTTTATAATAAATGGTACCAATATTGTTATTATGATTCATCATCATCATGTAGCAGGTCCTTTGCAGAACGTCGCTCTCCTCACGGTTTGCCTGAAGGAAACCCGTGTGTACTTTCATAATCAAGGAGTCATATCCTGTGCCCATCTTCGTGTTGGTCGGTCCCTTCCCCTCCTTCTAGTACCATGCTTACTGCTATTTTTTTCCCAGTCCGCCATGGCGCTTGATATGACCAAAATATTTCAGCTTCTGACACAAGATGCTGTTTATTAACCAATCTTCCTTGATGTTCACATCTTTTGAAATCTTAGTATTTCTTTTTTTTTTTTTTTTTGTCTTTTTTTTTTTTTTTTTGTCTTTTTTTTTTTTTTTTGTCAGTTGAATTCTGAGATTCTTATGATATTTTTCAGCCCAAAAGCCCCTATTTTCTATCTTAAGGTTAGGATTTTTATGATTATTATTGTAAATAATAATATCATAATCATAACAATTTTTTTTATCCTTTCAAAAGAATGTATTTGATAGTGCAGTTATTATTACCAGCAAAAACATATTTGCATTTTAAGTAATAATATACTTTTTTTTTTAATGCGCGCGCACACACACACACACACACACACACACACACACAAAGTTATGCCATAGCAAGTTTTGATCGGCTGATTGTGAAACACGTTAACCTAAAGACATTCAATGACTCGGATGCAAAAGAACTGTCAATTGATTGATTTCATACTATGGTGTGTAGTCCGAACATTTTCGCTCATCAAATTACACAAATTTTGAATATCAAAATTAGGACAAAAATTACGTTCTTTTCAGTGGCTGTTCTTTTTTTTTTTCCTAATCATTAGCTAATAATAATAATAATAATAATAATAATAATAATAATAATAATAATAATAATAATAATAATAATAATAATAATAATAATAATAATAATTCAGTGGAAGAGGAGGAGAAGAAGAAGGAGAAGAAGATAAATTACCACTACTATTACTGCTACTACTACTATTAGTACTATTACTGCTACTACTACTATTACTGCTACTACTACTATTACTGCTACTACTACTATTACTGCTACTACTACTATTACTGCTACTACTACTATTACTGCTACTACTACTATTACTGCTACTACTACTATTACTGCTACTACTACTATTACTGCTACTACTACTATTACTGCTACTACTACTATTACTGCTACTACTACTATCACTATCTTGAAAGTAATCTTGGTGCTTTGGTGCGATACTTTGTTAAGTTTTCTTGGTAGTTCTGGGTAAACATTTGTGTTCTTTATTTCATTCATTGTAATTTTCAATTGATGGTAAGCTATACTGGTAAGTTTCCCAGCCGCAGCAAGGTCTACAAATGTTTCATGGTTACACAAGCGAAACTACACAACAAGGCTGACTTAGCAGCAAACTGTTCATGGAAAAAGATTTCACAAAACATTTGATTCAATCCAAATTCCTGGCGAGAAAGATTTCACAAAACATTTGATTCAATCCAAATTCCTGGCGAGAAAGATTTCACAAAACATTTGATTCAATCCAAATTCCTGGCGAGAAAGACTTCACAAAACATTTGATTCAATCCAAATTCCTGGCGAGAAAGATTTCACAAAACATTTGGTTCAATCCAAATTCCTGGCGAGAAAGATTTCACAAAACATTTGATTCAATCCAAATTCCTGGCGAGAAAGATTTCACAAAACATTTGATTCAATCCAAATTCCTGGCGAGAAAGATTTCACAAAACACTTGATTCAATCCAAATTCCTGGCGAGAAAGATTTCACAAAACACTTGATTCAATCAAAATTCCTGGCGAGAAAGATTTCACAAAACACTTGATTCAATCAAAATTCCTGGCGAGAAAGATTTCACAAAACACTTGATTCAATCAAAATTCCTGGTGAGAAACGTCAGTGTCAAGCGAAATCCCTCTCTGTAAGCGTCTGGCTAGTTATTGCCTTCTTCGATTCCATACAAATGTAACCAATCATTACATTTATAATAATAACCATTATCCGTGCTGCACGTGAATACTTACTTTTCTAGATTGAAATAAATGAAACGGCTTGGGAAAGAAAAAACCCGAGGCAATCATAGGTTGCAGATTTATTCTAAATAGATGCTTTCAGTTATTCATAGGCCGGTTTTTAGCTTTCAGATATTCATATGCCGCTTTTCAAATGTTTCTAAAAATTCGAAGCCTCCATTAGGCTCTGAAACATACATGGTATATGGTGCCAGTGATATATTTGTATCAGCTAATCAGCATTTGATGCCTGATGCAGGGAGATTCCCGCAGAGCACGTTTACTTTCCAAAACATTTCCTGGTGAAATTGTTAAACTGGATCGACTTAAAAATAAGGACCAGTGGTCAGGATTGGATTAATATATGTAACTTAGGCGGTGGGAAATATGTGTGTGAGTGTATAGGGTGTGAATGTGTGGGTGTATAGGGTGTGAGTGTGTGCATGTTCAATTTGTAAATTCTGTGTGCATTTTAAATACATGTCGGTTGTTCGACTCTCTCTCTCTCTCTCTCTCTCTCTCTCTCTCTCTCTCTCTCTCTCTCTCTCTCTCACGCGCGCACATACACACACACTGTCCCACACACACACACTGTCTCACACACACACATACACTAGTTAAAACAGGAGTTAAACATACCAAACATTAGACCCTGACTGGCGTTCTCTTATGTATGAGTATAATAGCGGTGACGACAGTTAAGCAGATGACAATATGAAATCGAAATGAGATGTCTATTAAAGTTCAAACAAGAATGGAACAACAAAAGCTATACATCAGTGACAGAACTGGGTACAACTGACAAAGATGTAGAAGCGATTGTGACAATTCTGAATCAAATAATTCCGTACATACGTGTAAACAGTTAGCCGTAGAGAGGCTGGTTTTATTGATAACAAGATAAACGTATGTTTTTGCTGTAAGTTCTTTGTTTGATTTACTGCTCGTGGTTTTTACGTTTTGCCTTGTTTAAGTATATCTCTAGTACAATAGACTAGCACTACATTGGAACGAATGAAGTATATAATAGTCCGGTTAGAAATACACCAGACAAAAAGTGTTGACCAGAATTGTAGGGAAGTTAACAAGGTAAATGAGAATTCGACCAAGACAACAGTCTCTCGCAGTGATTGACTTTACAGCTCAATGCTGGGCCAATTGAGCTTTGTAAGCCATTAGTGTGTCGGGTTCCATGTGAAGATGTGTCGTGTGAACGCCATGTATGTATCTGTTCGTATCTCCTATAACGGGGATTAGGCCTCTGGTTTTATAGTAGACTGAATTCGCGAGATTCTGTCTAAATGATGTCACCAACACGAGTAAAGGGGTAAACTCCGCTCTAACTGTATAAGCGTATATGATTCCCAACTGTCATAATCGCCTGTGCAATTTGCACATTGATACCGGGTATTGGATTCAGACGTTGACTGTAGTCTTCACGATATCAAACAATAAATTTTCAGTTTATGGAATTGGAAGCCGCAGTGATGTAGCGGCCAGACGCTCGCCTGCCGATTCGAAGGTTGTGCGTTCAGAGCCTGACGAAGCCGGACCTTTTTTCTTTAAACATGACCTTGGCTCCCAGGTCGACCCAGCCTTAAACGGGTACCAGGTACAGTCCTGGGAAGTAAAGGCGGCCGACGTGATGTTGACCTTATCACCCATCGAGTGCTGATTGGTCTATAGAATATAGGTCTAGCCTTACATGCCCAATACGCCTAAAGGTGTAGACAAGGTGTCTTGAACTTTACTCTATGGAGTTGGGTGACCACCTCCACTACTCGTGTCATTGTTTCGTGGAAAAGAAAACCAGTTCTGTATGTACAGTGACATGTTTTATGTCATCGTCATCACTGTGATCGTCGGCTCTGTGGCTAAGTCGATACGAACGATTCGTAATGCCGGGATAGCGGGTTCGATCCCAGCTGCTGGCCATGCGCCTCGCGTTGGTTTCGACAATGGTATCAAGAAAGCCGACCGTCCAGTGGCAAGGGCAAACTACTGGACGTAAATTTGCCTAGAAAAACCACACAACAGCCAGGGGCTGATGGGGTTGGTTCTGCAAGGTCCTGTAAAGGATACGCAACGAACCATCACAGTGATCAGCCTGCCAGTTCGATAGTAAACAGATGATAAACTGTGACGAGAGAGCTCAACTGAACAAACTCTACAGACACAAACAATTACAACCGTAAGTTTCCGCCAAAGTCTTTATCAACGGAGTACTAAATACAGAGCAAGAGTTGACTAGAAAACAGAACAGACGACAAAGATTATAGGATAAACTGTTTATCTGTGAATCTTTGCTGTATTATTTTCGCATAAACTAAGTCGGTAGGTTAAGCAAGCGCCAGATTCACTTGTCCGTATGTGTCTTGATGAAACTCTTTAACCTGATCCAACTGTTTTTGTTTTTAATTTGGTTTCCGACTTCTTCAGTATTTATAAATAAAATAAAAAATAATGTTGTCGCCTCTTCTGGTATATCTTGCGGCCTATGAAAAATCTATACTGAACTGGAAAAGATAACATATTTAAATACACTGTTTTGTTTTCAAGTTGCCAGCGGTATCAATGTATACCCGTTTGCAGTGTGACATTGTTCTTAAAACAAACTTCTTAGAAATGATATTGCTTGCGCCTGGCTGTGTCCGACACTGGCTTGCTGGACTCGACGATGAGAATATTTGTTCTTTGAGATTTAATATCCGTTTTATATGAGCAAGCAAGGCCGTAATATTTACCCGAACATAACAAAGCTGGAAATTCAGGTCGCCTCAAACTTACACAGTAAAATTATTTATTCGATGGCTTAATAAGAGATACATTTAATCGGGAAACAATTAATTGCAGCCGCAGTACAACAAAGGTTATCACACAATACGCGTTGAGATACTATGGTTTTAATAGATATACATACACATATGATTTTCTAGGTTGAATACTTTACCTCTGTTGATATTTATATGGCAGTTGAATATATTTAATCACGTTTGTAAAGGAGTCTTTGTATATGTGATACATTTCTTCTCCTTCTTCTTCTTCTTCTTTATCTTTTTTTCTTCTTCTTCTTCTTCTTCTTCTTCTTCTTCTTCTTCTTCTTCTTCTTCTTCTTCTTCTTCTTCTTCTTCTTCTTCTTCTTCTTCTTCTTCTTCTTCTTCTTCTTCTTCTTCTTCTTCTTCTTCTTTTCTTTTTCCGTCCGAGTTACGTAACAGCGATGTGACTGTTTACGGCAGAGCTGCGATATTTGTGACTCTGTGCTGAAACATCCGATTCATCGAGCACTCGCTGATAGGGAATTCTTAAAAACAAAAATGGATCTGGGTTCAGAGCTCTACCCTCAGCAAAAAAAGGTGGCAATAAATGAGGGAAGTCAAGGCTGCCGGTGTGATACAGATGCCACCCCATGCAGATTGTCTGCTTATTAGAATTTGTTTAGAAGAAATTATTTCTTTAGCGTGAACCATGTACCAACAATAAAAACGCTGCAGGATACGGCAAAAAGGTTTGTATTGATGCATTAATTTATCCAAAACTGTTTAAACATTGCACGCTTGATTACATTTAGAATGCACCATTTATTCACATTACACAGATACATATAATTATTTATACTGAAGCTTTGGAATAATTTATGGATGTTATTCATTTAATAATATTCCTCCTCTTCTTGTGGGCGTTGAGCAACCGCGATCAGCTGTACAGGCCGGCGGAAAGTTCTGGTTGTTCGTCCACTGGGGGACCTTTGTCTTGTTCCAGAACTTGAATTTTGTGTGCACATCCGTTTTACTGATCTTACTTATGATAGTCATAGTTGGTTGTTTTAATATGACATAATTAGTTGGTTAATTATAAGTCAAAGGAAGTCGTTTTCTGTTTCTTGAAGACTATAAATTTGTGTATTGAAATAAATTTATAA
The DNA here is from genome assembly GCA_905116865.2 of Candidula unifasciata. Lineage (NCBI taxonomy): Eukaryota > Metazoa > Mollusca > Gastropoda > Stylommatophora > Geomitridae > Candidula > Candidula unifasciata. The sequence goes on from CAJHNH020000660.1 coordinate 25,345, forward strand.
TAATGATGATATTTGTTTTAACTTTGGCTAAAGGCTTTAACTGTGTCGCCCTCTAGCTAGAATAAAAACAGTTTATGCAGTTTTCTTATTTCGATCCGATTTCCGTGTCTAGGCCTCTTTGCACTCCGATCTTGAGTGCCGGACTCATGTTTTAGGTGTCCAAATTCAATTATATGTGCATCAAAACTGCCTTTACTCCCGGCTCCGAGACTTTGGTATATATTTTTAGACAGCTAAAAGACAGGAATACATTTTGAACATTCGAATCTATAGCTATTCACACACTGGGTCGGCCAATTTAGTTTAAGACAAAAAGATAATAAATATTGGAGAGGATGTGAATATTTCCTCCCTTCATTCTAGTTTCAAAATTAAAAACTTTAAAACGACATTAGAAAGGCTAAACGGCGGTATCAAAAATAAGATTATATAAAACTCTATTCCTTACGTCCTTCTTAGGACGTTATTTTTTGTTATTTGAAGCCCCACTCTGGCTTTTGCCAGGGGCCGCAATATAGGCAGGTCATCATTATGGCCAAATGTCTGAACGCGGTTTCTGGGACCTCTCCACGGTGATCCTCATCCGCATGGTGGCACTTTGTGTCATCGGGTGTTTATCGCTTGTGTGATGTCCTGGTGGGGTAAAAAGCCAATCCAATCCGAAGATTTGCATAGAAACTATAGATATTCATCTAAGAGTGCAATAACCCAGATGGATTTATACTATTGATGGGATTTTGAGTTGGTTATTTCGAGAATATGAAATGTGACATTGGCTCCAGATGGAAAACATAAAGATGGCGTGATGGCTTACCTGTTCTTGGTCGCTGCTGCCCTGTCCCTCTGTCGTCGGTTCTTAAACCAATTGCCCACCTGTGTGGGTGTCAGGCCCGTCGCCTGAGCCAGCTCCCGTTTTTTGGTCGGGTTGGGATACGGATCTTGCAGATACCATTCCCGGAGAAGGTTCCGCGTTCGCTCCTTAAAGCAATGAGTCTTTTGTTCACCGTCCCAGATGGTTCTGGGCAATGGGTACTTCTTCCTCACTCGGTATTTGTCCACTGGGCCCAGCGGCCGTCCACGCAGCTTTTCGGCCTCCTGGTAATGGGCTTCTAACCACATGGCCTGTAGCTTGGCGTGCGACTCCTTGGTGAACTTATGGTGCTCCAAGATGTGGTAGAGGTCTCTGAAGTTGCCCGTGTGGAACGAGACCAGAGCGCGAGCTCTGATCACAGACTCGTGTTTGTTGAGAGCTTCACAGGCGCTGGGGTTCACAGGTAGTGACCACAAGAAGCGGCCCAGCCTTTCAATATCCCCGGACTCTTCTAGGGTCTCACAAACCTTAGCCACTTGGTGTGGCGTGAAATGTAAAGTTGGTAACGGCAACATAGCGGGGATTGGGCTTTCCAAGCCGTACAATCCAAACATTGCGTTAGCAGGGAACGCTGCTGGGAAGCCATTGGGAAAACTAAAACTGGCTGCAGCAGCTGCTGCTGCGGCTGCGGCTGCTGTAGCTGCTGCTGCTGCTGCAGAAACAGACACAGACTTAACAGTGTGTGGCGGTGACAGGCCCGCAGGCATGGGCAACTTGCTAGTGCAGCGTAGATCCATCCATTTAGCGTAAGAAGAACACTCGGTTAAAAAAACAGGATATTTCCCTAGCGATCCAGGCAACACTTGGGCCAGCGAATATGATGGTAGAACCTAGTGATGGTGTATGTTATACTGTCACAATGCTATCCGTAACAGAGAGTGATACACAGAAAAGGAGGCGGTTCGGTTCAAGTAATATTATGTCCCGCCAAGAGAATGAGCCTTCGCTGACACCGCAGACGAGTTTTCAACATGGATTGATACAAGACAGCCCCTTGACAAGCTCCTCGAGCTATCATTTGCCGCTGGTCCCGCCTGCCGCGTGTCGGATGCTACACATGTAGCCAATCAGAACAGCTTCTCCCACGTCACTCAAACAAATCTCCCTCGTGAGACTCCAGGTCTGCTACCTCGGGATAGAGATGTCAATTCCTACCCTCGCTCTGCGCTCGGACTGGCTGCAGTCATCAGAATCACAACTCGGGTTCACCAACAGCTCCCGAAACAATTCTGTATTCACCCGCCATTAGACAGTAGCGGATAACTCGAGCTCGATTTGTTTCATTCTCAATACACACAATCATTCCGCTCACGCTCATGAACCTCTTCCGAGTTTCATGCTTTCCATAGACGAGTGATTTTTTTTTCTCTCTCCTCGCTCACACACAAACCGAATTTCTTCAATTTTTCTAGAAGTGTGTCATTGTTTTCTACATCGAAAGTCTCTTTCCGGATGAGTAATTCTCACCCCTGCAACATCATTCTATTTGTCATTCACGGAGGTAACAATTAGGCCGCATTTCGGCCGCTAGTATTAGAAGTGAGATGAGATGCAGAAAATCATTCGATGAAAAGAACTTTTAGATTTTTTTTTTTTTTTTGGGGTCTAGAGATTCAATATACCAGTTGTAAAAACTTCATCGTAAGTATTTCAAGTGTACGTATAGGATAATGAACACACACATAAGCACAGCGTAATAACAATATAAGATAGGTTTGCAATGGAGTGGTAGCTACCGATTTACATTCATTGTCTATGCCATAGGTTGATTACACTGTCAATGAAATATTCATGCAGGCATTAAAACAATGACAAGTTTACTTTGGATTTTATGTTTTCCAAATTGAAAATTTTAAAGTGAAAGCAGCTGCAGTAGTAACATTTGTCCTGATGTTAGCAGCTGTAGTAGTAACATTTGTTGTGGTGTTAGCAGCTGTAGTAGTAACATTTGTTGTGGTGTTGGCAGCTATAGTAGTAACATTTGTCGTGGTGTTGGCAGCTGTAGTAGTAACATTTGTCCTGATGTTAGCAGCTGTAGTAGTAACATTTGTCCTGATGTTAGCAGCTGTAGTAGTAACATTTGTTGTGGTGTTGGCAGCTATAGTAGTAACATTTGTCGTGGTGTTGGCAGCTGTAGTAGTAACATTTGTCCTGATGTTAGCAGCTGTAGTAGTAACATTTGTCGTGGTGTTGGCAGCTGTAGTAGTAACATTTGTCGTGGTGTTGGCAGCTGTAGTAGTAACATTTGTTGTAATGTTGGCAGCTGTAGTAGTAACATTTGTTGTAATGTTAGCAGCTGTAGTAGTAACATTTGTCGTGGTGTTGGCAGCTGTAGTAGTAACATTTGTTGTAATGTTAGCAGCTGTAGTAGTAACATTTGTTGTAATGTTAGCAGCTGTAGTAGTAACATTTGTTGTAATGTTAGCAGCTGTAGTAGTAACATTTGTCGTGGTGTTGGCAGCTGTAGTAGTAACATTTGTTGTAATGTTAGCAGCTGTAGTAGTAACATTTGTTGTGGTGTTGGCAGCTGTAGTAGTAACATTTGTCCTGATGTTAGCAGCTGTAGTAGTAACATTTGTTGTAATGTTAGCAGCTGTAGTAGTAACATTTGTTGTAATGTTAGCAGCTGTAGTAGTAACATTTGTTGTGGTGTTGGCAGCTGTAGTAGTAACATTTGTTGTAATGTTAGCAGCTGTAGTAGTAACATTTGTTGTAATGTTAGCAGCTGTAGTAGTAACATTTGTTGTAATGTTAGCAGCTGTAGTAGTAACATTTGTTGTGGTGTTGGCAGCTGCAGTAGTAACATTTGTCGTGGTGTTGGCAGCTGTAGTAGTAACATTTGTTGTAATGTTAGCAGCTGTAGTAGTAACATTTGTTGTGGTGTTGGCAGCTGTAGTAGTAACATTTGTTGTAATGTTAGCAGCTGTAGTAGTAACATTTGTTGTAATGTTGGCAGCTGTAGTAGTAACATTTGTTGTAATGTTAGCAGCTGTAGTAGTAACATTTGTTGTGGTGTTGGCAGCTGTAGTAGTAACATTTGTTGTGGTGTTGGCAGCTGTAGTAGTAACATTTGTTGTAATGTTAGCAGCTGTAGTAGTAACATTTGTTGTAATGTTAGCAGCTGTAGTAGTAACATTTGTTGTAATGTTAGCAGCTGTAGTAGTAACATTTGTTGTGGTGTTGGCAGCTGTAGTAGTAACATTTGTCGTGGTGTTGGCAGCTGTAGTAGTAACATTTGTCGTGGTGTTGGCAGCTGCAGTAGTAACATTTGTCGTGGTGTTGGCAGCTGTAGTAGTAACATTTGTCGTGGTGTTGGCAGCTGCAGTAGTAACATTTGTCGTGGTGTTGGCAGCTGTAGTAGTAACATTTGTCGTGGTGTTGGCAGCTGTAGTAGTAACATTTGTCGTGGTGTTGGCAGCTGTAGTAGTAACATTTGTCGTGGTGTTGGCAGCTGTAGTAGTAACATTTGTTGTGGTGTTGGCAGCTGTAGTAGTAACATTTGTCGTGGTGTTGGCAGCTGTAGTAGTAACATTTGTCGTGGTGTTGGCAGCTGTAGTAGTAACATTTGTTGTGGTGTTGGCAGCTGTAGTAGTAACATTTGTTGTGGTGTTGGCAGCTGTAGTAGTAACATTTGTCGTGGTGTTGGCAGCTGTAGTAGTAACATTTGTCGTGGTGTTGGCAGCTGCAGTAGTAACATTTGTTGTGGTGTTGGCAGCTGTAGTAGTAACATTTGTTGTGGTGTTGGCAGCTGTAGTAACAATGCTGGTGTTAGGTGTAGTGGTGGTGATACTGGTGGTAGTAGTAGTAGGAGCAATACTAGCAGTAGTAGCAGAAGTAGTAGTGGTGGTGGTAGTAGCAGCAGCAGTAGTAGTAATAGTAGTATAAGTAGCAGATGTAGTAGTAATATTAGTAGTAGTAGTAGAAGTAGTAGTAGTAGTAGTAGTAGTAGTAGAAGTAGTAGTAGTAGTAGTAGTAGTAGTAGTAGTAGTAGTAGTAGTAGTAGTAGTAGTAGTAGTAGTAGTAGTAGTAGTAGTAGAAGTAGTAGTAGTAGAAGTAGTAGTAGTTTCAGCAACAGTAGTAGTAGTAGTAGTAGTAGTAGTAGTAGTAGTAGTAGTAGTAGTAGTAGTAGTAGTAGTAGTAGTAGTAGTAGTAGTAGTGGTAGTAGTAGTAGAAGTAGTAGTAGTAGTAGTAGTAGTAGTAGTAGTAGTAGAAGTAGTAGTAATGAAAACGTAGTCCATGTAGCAAGAGAACACCACTGCCAAATGCTAGGAATGCTAGGAAGCAGCCACAACAGGATAAACTATTCTAGAATCCAACAGAAACAAACGCAAGCAGTGCCAACAGATGGCGACAAGTGTTGCACGTATGTCAACAACAACAACAACAACACACCTGAAGGTTTGCTATAGTTCACTCATAGCTGCCTGTGTCAATATTGAGGCTCCAACCTTTTCCACAGTGTGATTCTTGTACTATTGTCCAAAAACCACGAGAACTATGTTGTTTTTGTTTTGTTTTTGTTTTGAAATCCATCAGTGACAGAAATGTAAGCCTGGTGCTTGAGTGTGGTGACACTGTTCAACAGATGTATGCTGGGAACAAAGGAAACAACAAACAGAGGACAGGTACAATGATTATAATTTGAACGAGTGGGAGGAAAAGGGACAGAGAGAAATTGAGAAGGGGAAAGCAGGGAGAGGGGGGGGGCGCAAAGAGACAGGATAACAGAGTTCGAAAATGCAAGGGGGGGGGGGGAGAGAAAGATGAACAAATAAAGACAGATCGTCAGAGAGAAAGAGAGAGCGATGACAGGGAGAGAGAAACAAATAGACAGGTCGTCAGAGAGAGAGAAAGAGAGTGAGGACAGACAGAGAGATAGAGAGAGAGAGAGCGATGACAGGGAGAAAGAAACAAATAGAGACAGATCGTCAGAGAGAGAGAGAGAGAGAGTGAGGACAGACAGACATAGAGAGAGAGAGAGAGAGAGAGAGAGAGAGAGAGAGAGAGCGATAGAGAGATAAAAAGTTGACGAAAAAGGACATTTTGATTACATGGAGCGACATGGCGAAACGTTTGTCTGCCAGGTGGAAGATTGTGAGTTCTAAACTACCAGAATGTCTGCTTGTTTAAATAACTGAAGACAGAGAAACATTGAGACATGTAGGTAGTGTTGTAGACAAAGATTGGTGAAAACATACACATTTAAAAAAATAGTGAACACAAAGATTAGTACAAACATAGACACATTCAAATACAAAGACTGGTGAAAACATAGACGTATTCAAATACAAAAGACTGGTGAAAACATAGACGTATTCAAATACAAAGACTGGTGAAAACATAGACACATTCAAATACAAAGACTGGTGAAAACATAGACACATTTAAAAATTAGTGATAAAGACAAACATAGGCGAAAACTTAGACACAGTTTGGTAGTAACGAAGACGAACCAGGCGAAAACTTAGACACAGTTTGGTAGTAACGAAAACGAACCAGGCGAAAACTTAGACACAGTTTGGTAGTAACGAAGACGAACCAGGCGAAAACTTAGACACAGTTTGGTAGTAACGAAGACGAACCAGGCGAAAACTTAGACACAGTTTGGTAGTAACGAAAACGAATCAGGCGAAAATACAGACACATTTAAGTGGCAACGAAGAGAAGTATGAGCCAGAACATAGACTCAGTAATGCAGCAATGTGGACAAAGACTGGTGGAAATAATAAACATATTCAAACTGCAGACACAGATGGGCGGACACGTAGACACATCTATGTAGCAATGAAGACGAAGATGGACAGAAACATAGACACATCTATGTAGCGATGAAGACGAAGATGGACAGAAACATAGACACATCTATGTAGCAATGAAGACGAAGATGGACAGAAACATAGACACATCTATGTAGCAATGAAGATGAAGGTGGACAGAAACATAGACACATCTATGTAGCAATGAAGACGAAGATGGACAGAAACATAGACACATCTATGTAGCAATGAAGACGAAGATGGACAGAAACATAGACACATCTATGTAGCAATGAAGATGAAGGTGGACAGAAACATAGACACATCTATGTAGCAATGAAGACGAAGATGGACAGAAACATAGACACATCTATGTAGCAATGAAGACGAAGGTGGACAGAAACATAGACACATCGATGTAGCAATGAAGACGAAGATGGACAGAAACATAGAGACGTCTATATAGCAATGAAGACAGACAAGATGGTAACGGTTTGACATATTTATACTTTCAAACTACAGGGTGAAGCAAGTCACAATTTGGCACAAGGAAAAGTGTGAAAATCACACACACAAAACATGCGGTCAAAAGTTCCAATATTGAATGTGAAATCAGTCACTGCTGAACGGGGCAGAAACAATAAGGATAAATAAAACAATAAGCCACTCTAAAAACAGGAACTGGTAAAATAGAAGAGAGAGAGAGAAAAGCAAAAACGTGCGAGGATAGAATCACAATATTTGGAGCTTAGTTGGCTAAATAAGCTCTTGTCAACGAAACACACACATTAGGGAAGCCAATAGAACTGTAATATACTAGAAACACCTTTCATTGGAGCCCCGGGGGTAAACATACAGAAACCCCTTAACCATCCCCAACCCTGCCACACCCCCCCCCCCCCTAAAAACAAAAACAAATTGCAGATTTACAAGACAGGGACACGGTCCAGACAAGGATTAAAAAACCACCATGGAACTTCTGCCAGGTTTACATTAGAAAGCTTCTTCTTCTTTGCGTTCACCCACTGTAAACTCCACGAAAAATTCTGGTTGTTCGTCCACTTCTGGGCAATGAACATAAATGCTGCGTGTTCATCAGTTTTACAGATCTTGGTTATCTGTATGCAGACTAATGGTTACTTGCCTCCCGGACGGATGTTCTTCGACTTCAAAGGATGCTGTAAATTATTCGCCTCCTACGACATGCTTGTTGACGAGGCAATGGGTCTACTCCCCCCCCCCCCCTTACAGTGTCGCCCCGGAAGCCAAACGGGGGACTATGTGGGATAGGACCCAACGCTGTCAACTTGATCTTTTAGTACTTAAACACCCTCCTTTTATCTATCAATCGGTTTGTCCCATCCCGGCTGATACCGAAAGGTTTACTGTACTGTTTTAAGATTAAACAATCCCAATCGAGCTGGCAAACCAACAAGAAGGCAAACCAACAAATAGGCAAACCAACAAGAAGGCAAACTAACAAAAAGACAAACCAACAAGAAGGCAAACCAACAAGAAGACAAACCAACAAGAATACAAACCAACAAGAAGGCAAACCAACAAGAAGACAAACCAACAAGAAGGCAAACCAACAAGAAGACAAACCAATCGGAAGGCAAACCAACAAGAAGACAAACCAACAAGAAGGCAAACCAACAAGAAGGCAAACCAACAAGAAGGCAAACCAACAAGAAGGCAAACCAACAAGAAGGCAAACCAACAAGAAGACAAACCAACAAGAAGGCAAACCATCAAGAAGGCAAACCAACAAGAAGGCAAACCAACAACACTTCTTGTTATTCTTTTTTCCCCCTCTCGTGGTTCTTCTTACTATTCTTATTGTTCTCGTTTTGTTGGTGTCGGTGTCCTCTTCTGTTTACTCTACCCCTTTCAACCCGCCAAATGTTATAATTATGGCATACGAGACCACAACAACAGACAGGTGTAGCCTGGGTGACAGCGGATGACGCCCTCGTTATCAAATGGGCACCTCCTTGTTGTCCCCACTAGCGCCGCTCCTGCACGCGCCATCTTGTTGGCCACAATGACGTCAATTCGCAGATAACTGTTGTGAGTAATTAACATCTGGCATTGATGACGTCAAAACTAATCTCCATTTGGCAATTACAGATTTTTTTAATGAAGATTAGGCCAGGTAAAAAATTGAAACATTATCTCAGCCATGTCCAGATTTACAAGCGCCAGGGCAGAAATGATCGTTTCTGTGATGTGTCTAACAAAAATATCTACAGCATGGATGTATGTGAACGATATTTCTCTTCTTTATTTTGTTTCTTTCGCTGCAATCACTAACACTTCATTTTCTCATTCGTGTTTTAATGCAGCGTTTTTGAGTCTGTTGTTATTCGTTTTTGGGTTCTTATTGTTGTTCTCATTATTTTTCTCTTGACCTCGTTGTCCTTCTACTTCTTGATTTTCGTTGTTAGTGTTCTTACTATGCTCGTCATTGCTATTTTTTTTTTTTTTTCCGTATTGTTCTTGTTGTCCTTCTCGTTGTATTTTTATCATCCTCTTTTCTTTCCGTTTCCTTCTTCCTCTTATTGTCATGATGTCATTGTTTTCGTTATTTGTCTTCTTTCATTTCTTCTCCCAATGCTCCTTCTTCTCTTCGTCCTTCTTCTTCTACTTCCGTTTCGTCCTCTTCTTCTTCTTCTTCTTCTTCTTCTTCTTCTTCTTCTTCTTCTTCTTCTTCTTCTTCTTCTTCTTCTTCTTCTTCTTCTTCTTCTTCTTCTTCTTCTTCTTCTTCTTCTTCTTCTTCTTCTTCTTCTTCTTCTTCTTCTTCTTCTTCTTCTTCTTCTTCTTCTTCTTCTTCTTCTTCTTCTTCTTCTTCTTCTTCTTCTTCTTCTTCTTTCTTCTTCTTTCTTCTTCTTCTTTCTTCTTCTTCTTCTTCTTCTTCTTCTTCTTCTTCTTCTTCTTCTTCTTCTTCTTCTTCTTCTTCTTCTTCTTCTTCTTCTTCTTCTTCTCTTCTTCTTCTTCTTCTTCTTCTTCTTCTTCTTCTTCTTCTTCTT